>JADRCD010218229.1:17781-32210 GCA_019843815.1 Montemys delectorum | reverse complement strand
AACAGAGTCCACTTACAGATCCTTCTCTTCCCCAATTCCTCGTTTCACTAAACACCTCCCAGCTCCACCCAGCCGCAAACACCACTCACCATCCACATGACATCAGTCAGCCAAGACTGAGTTCATAGCAGAACTGCTTGTCTCCCACTCAACCAGACTCACCTAGGCAATCGTCCTCTTTCTCTGTGGTCTTAGAATCCATGCCCTACCTCCAGCTCACTATCCCACATCTAGCCATTCCTCTTCCCAACCTCCCACACCTACACCATGAACCAGGCTCCCATCCCAGTTAGAGCAGTTCTGATGCCCTTCAGGTTTTGAGTCTCCACTGTGCCAGGAACACAGACCAAGAACCCTAAGTTTGCCATGACAGAGAATTATGAGGCTGACATAACTGATACTGCATCATCTGCAACCTACCTGAGAGATTTGCCCATTGTTGAGAACCCACAGTACATGAGAGAGACCCGAGTTACCTGTGGTCTCGTCAACCATGATCAACAGGACTGCCACAGTCGTGAAGGATGGCTTTGTGACTGGCATGCTGAGGAGTGCAGAGGGCTGTGTTGCAGGTGACTGGGTAGGAGTCACCACAGCAGAGCAGGGCCCTGCCTCTGTTGGGTTTGGAAATGGTCCAGGGTTAGAGGCAGTGAACTGAAAGGGATTTTAAAACCTGAGGTTAACCAAGCAGAAGGATGCCATGCCTCAGAAGTCACAGCTTGGGGTGCTGTGCCAGGGCGGGAGACATCCCAGCACCACCCACAGCAAAGGAGGCCCACCTTCCAGTAAGACAGGAAGGCAGAGTTTTAGCCAGTTGACACCTCATGTGTGACACATGAGAATGAATGAGTCACTCACTCAGAGAGAAAATGTATACTTGTAACAAGCAATCTCCAGACATGAGACTTTTCTAGACATTTCTCTGCTAGAAAGAAATGAACTAAATAACACCATAAAAATGCAAGAAGAGGGCTGGTGAGATGGCTCAGAGGGTAAGAGCACCGACTGCTCTTCCGAAGGTCCTGAGTTCAAATCCCAGCAACCACATGGTGGTTCACAACCACCCGTAATGAGATCTGATGTGCTCTCTTCTGGTGCGTCTAAAGTCAGCTACAGTGTACTTATTTATAATAATAAATAAATCTTCGGGCCAGCGCAAGCCCAGTTGACAGGAGTGAGTGGGGCTGACAAGAGAGAATGGGGCCGACTGAAGGAAGCAGAGGTCCTACAAAAACAAAACAAATAAAAACAAACAAACAAAAACAACCCAAAAACAAAATGCAAGAAGGTTTAAGGTTCCTTATACAAATATTCGATCATTGTCTATTTTTCCTCAGTAAAACTGGGCAGAGGAACTGGAGGAAAGGTTCAGTGGTCAAGAGCACTGGCTGTTCTTCCAGGGCATCAGAGTTCAATTCCCAGCCTCCTCGTGGCGATTTACAACTGCTGGCAACTCCAGCGGATCCTCTGGTCCCATAGGCATCCGGTGCACAAGTGGTGCACAGATAGACTTGCTGGCAAAACATCTATGTGACACCAAGTAAATAGTACCAAAGCTATATTTGAGCAAACAAACAAAAACCCCAGACAACAAAAAGCTGGGTGGGGAAAGGACAAAGGACGTGAGGACTGTCCAATGAGTAGAAAGATGCTCCTGGGACTGGGGGGATGCCCATGAGTAAAGCACTTGTTGTGAAAGCATGAGGACCTGAGTTCAGATACACACAGACACACATGCATACACACAGATGCACATGCATACACACACATGCATACACACAGACGCACATGTATACACACACATGCATACACACACAGATGCACAGGCACACACACAGAGAAACACACACACACACGTAGACACATACACAGATGCACAGGCTCTCATACAGACACACACACAGATGCACAGGCATGCACACAGATACACAGGCACACACACAGAGATGCACAGGTACACACACAGAGACACAGGCAGACACACACATACACACACATGCACACACAGACACACACAGACACACATATACACTCATATACAGACATACACACAAGCACACACACAAACACACACACAGAGATGCAGATAGACAGACACACACAGGCACACATACAGACACACACAGACATACATATACACATAGACACACACATATACTCACACAGATTCACACATATACACTCACAGGCACACATACACACACTCAGACACACACATATACACACAGAGACACACAGGCACACACACACATACAGACACACATATACATTCATACACACAGGCATGCACATGCATACACACATACATGCTTACCATCACTGACCATAAGTGAAATTCAATTTCAAACTACAAAGAGGCATCATCTCATCCTGAGAATGCATGTTATTTCAAAACAAGAGTAATGCTGTTCACAAATATTGTCAAGAATGAACACAGTCATGACCTTTTATACCCCTGGTGGCAATAGGAAGTGATTTCCGGGACTATGGAAGACAGTACACAGAGTGGTGATTACTCAGTTACACCCCAAGTTCCCTTCCCAGGTGTATTCCCTGAAGAAGAGAGGTTTAAAGCCCATGTTTACAGTGATATCCGTCCGTAACAGTCAGACCTGTCACTCAGTACTGGCTGGAGAGATCTACAAAGTGTGGTGTAGGGGTGTAGTGGAGTATTGATTTGTCTATAAAGTAAGGGACTCCAGTTCTGACACATGCTCTGACATTGCCGAGCCTCAAAGACACAGCACCGAGAGAAAGAATCCAGTCACAGATGCAGAGTCCCATTCATACGAGGTACCCAGAATCATCAAAGCTCTAGAAACAGAAAGCAGAATGGTTTCCAAGGCCTAGGAAGTAGGGTAGGAAGCTAGTGCCCAACGGGTCAGAGCACTTTTGCAAGCAAGCTGTAGGGACCAGCCCCTGAGCAGGCAGGGACCGTGACTGCCTTGCAATGTTGGAAGCCATTGGTCTGGGTCTAGTTTATTGGCCAGCTCACTTCACCTCCTTTTATAAAACCGATGCATAAAAACTGTGTATGCGTTTGTGAATTCCTATTTTCCAACACAGAATATTTCTATATGCGGGATTATGCCCAAATCAGAGTAAGTTTTTGTCTTTAAGCAATTTCTTTAGAGTATAAACATTCAAAATCCTTTCTTCTTTCTCTCAGATTTGTGGGAGGTACACACAAGAGAATACAAAGCCCTTCTGCAACTATGTGCACCTGCGGGCTCTAGCCCAGTGGATCTCAACCTTCCTAGTGCTGTGACCCTTTAATACAGTTCCTTGTATTGTGGTGATGCCCAACCATAAAATTATTTGGTTGCTACTTCATAACTATAACTTTGCTACTGTTGTGAATCATAATGTAAATATCTGATGTAATCACAGACTTTCCCACCAGTACCCCAGTTCCTGAAATAATGACTCTGAAACTTATTATTTATGAATAAGTGCCTAGGCCATAAGCTTAGGCTCATTTCCCGACTATCTTGTAGCCTAGTTAACCTGTTTATACTATTCTATAAATATCATATGGCTGGTTACCTCATCTCAGTGGTATGTGTCTGTCTCCTCAGAGTATGGGGAAATCTCCTCCAGTGCTTGATTCTCTCCCAGAGTTCCTCTCTCTCTGCCAGAACTCCCACCTCCCACTTCTTGCCTCAGCTAACTGGTCATCAGCTTTTTATTGACAGGTGGTGCTTCCATATGGTACACAAGAGAGTCTCTCCACAATCTGATAAGCAGGATATCTGATATGCAACCCCTGCGAGGGTTGTTTGACCCCCAAAGGGATTGTGACCCACAAGTTGAGAACCACACTTCTAGAGGCTGATGCCTTCACAGATATGAAACAAGCAAGAGGCCACAATCATGTTTTGTGAACACTCAGATTGGCTGCCCGTATTAAAGTGAATATTTTACCCAGACAGTGAGATGGGTTTGGAGACCAGTTTGCTACAACCCAAGTCTGAAAGAACAGAGACATTCCAACATCAACAACAAGAAACAAAACACCCAAGGGAAACAAACTGATGGTTTACTGACATAACTGCCAATTTCCTCAGCAGGCATATTACCAGCTATGGCAGAACTAATGCCAAATGAGCTTGAATTCCTAAATGAATGGCACACAAAGGACTGCTAGGGTTTCCACTAGGGAGACGAGGACCCATTACATCAGCCGAGGGACTCTGATTCATAGCTTCATAAATATGAAACTCTCAGGGCTGGAGGGGTGGCTCAGTGGTTAAGAAGACACACTGGACTTGCAGAGGACTTGAGTTTGGATCCCAGCACCCATGTCAGGAGGCTCACAACGGCCTTAACTCCAGCTTCAGGGGCTCTGTTGCCCCCTTCTGGCCTCTGAAGGCATTGCACTCATACATATACAAATCCACATAGACATATAATTAAAAATAAGTCTTTAAAAGAAGAAACATGGGCTGGTGAGATGGCTCAGCGGGTAAGAGCACTGACTGCTCTTCTGAAGGTCCTGAGTTCAGATACCAGCAACCACATGATGGCTCACAACCACCCGTAATGAGATCTGATGCCCTCTTCTGGTGCGTCTGGAGATAGCTACAGAGAATTACACTGGAGCTAGCAGGTCCTAAGTTCAATTCCCAGCAGCCACACACATGATAGCTCATGGCCATCTGTACAACCATAAATAATAAATAAATAAATAAATAAATAAATAAATAAATAAATCTAAAAGAAGAAACATGAAGCTCTCCCCAAACTAGAAAAGTGGCCACATCATAGGGATAATCCACTAAAACTATCCCTGTATTTCAACACAAGTCTGTGTGTGTGTGTGTGTGTGTGTGTGCATGTGTGTGTGACTAGAGTGTATGTATGTGAGTGGTGTGCACATGTAGATATAAGCAATTGATGTCAGGTATCTTTCTCACTCACTCACTGCTTTATATATTGAGGTAAGTTTCTCACTTGAACTTGACCCATTAAGTTGGCCAGTCTAGCCAGCCAGCTTAATCCAGTTATCGCCTGTCTTTGTCTCTCAAGCTGGGATTGCAGGTGGCTACCACCTTCTCCTGGTGTTTACAAAGGTGCCAGGGATGAGAACCCTCATGCATATGTGGCAAGTGCTTTACCCACTGAACCACCTCCCCAGCACTGCTGGACGGTTTGTTTCCTCCTGCTGTCTAAAACAACAGTGTCCCTTAAAAAGAGTGAAAACCTTGGAATCTCAACACATCTACAATAAGAATCAGATAATTCAGGGCATAATGCGAACACATGCTATTTTTAGATAGCAAGCTAATTATTGGCAGGCTTGAAGGCCCTTAGGGCCAGACACTAACCCCCCTCCCCGCCCCATAACCACTGACTTGTAAAACCTAGAACAGCAGCAGCAGTTCTCTAGCTGCTTGGTGGATGGGACCCAGCCGTAGGAAAAGACTTGACTGTTGAACTGCCTGAAGGCCATTAATTGATAACTATCTAAACCCAGTTCCAGGAATCCAAACATAAAATTCTTCCCCAGCCTCAGGTTTCAAGTGCCTTTGCTCACTCTCAAGAGTTCCAGTCCAAATGTGCTGTCAATCACCTGGACAGGAAAATGTCTCTCAAGAAATCTGTCTGGTCTACAGAGTTTAGAAGAAGTGTAAACTTGCCTAAACATGGAGGTTGGCCCAGTGGTCTCTCTGGACACTGTTGTCACCTCTCACTCTGTGCAAGCCATCTGCTTGTCACCGCTTCCTTTAGCCATTGCTCTCTGACATCCCCGAAGTGACCTCATGCTATTCTGTAATAAACTGTATCCATCTTCTACTCTACACTCCACGTGTCTTATCTGAGTTCATTCAGCAAGGAACACAAGGGCCCAGGAGTCGAGGGGACATCAGTGTGAGACAACAGTATGGGCCTCCTCTGAGCTACACCAAGGAATCCCAGGGGCAAGGCCTCCTGGGGCCCGAGAACAAATGAGCATTTTTCCCCCTAAAGGCTTACTGTCGGAAGGGAAGGAACACTCTGGGCACCTACATGCCAGAGGTTTGCTTTGTGTTGTGTCACACGCTCAAATAGCTGGTGATTGTAGCCTTAGAGAATTACATCCTGTCAATCTTTGGAATTCTTGCACTCCAGGAATTGTAAATGGGACTCTGTTTCTACAGCAAATGAAGAGTTCTACGAGACCCCCATATTCATCATTGACATTCTGTTGCTTACTGTCTCCAATATTTTGAGTTAGGGGGATGAATTCTTATCTAAAGAATTAGTTGGCTAAGTTAAATCAAGCTTTAGCCTTATTGCTAATACAGTGACACACTAAAGTTGACTCCCCTTGGCAAGCATGATGTTTGTCCCTTTGAATGTCTGATCTAGTGAAAGAGCACAGCCTTCCCTCGTGGTACCGGATGGAGGAGAGCCTTCGTTGTTCTGTGGGTTCATCACACCCTCCTGTGGCCGCCTGCTGGAATAAGATTCCTGAGTAGGTCTCTGGTGGATCCAGACTTGGAGACAGATATACTTAACGTCATTTTTTTTTTCAGCAGGAGGCAGGAGGATTGACAGTTTGATGCTAGTCTGGACTACATAGCAAGGCTCTGACTCAAAATCACAAACGAAATGAAAAGCTAACTATCTCAGTCTTACAGACTTTAGTTTTGACCATAAACTCTTTGCACCTGTCTGGAATGTCAGGCCCCACTGAGTCTGTGGTTAATATTTAAAGACAACAGAACATTTTGAATCTTTCCCACAGACAGAAATAAGTATTACTTGAATATTAAATAATAGATGAAATAGCACCTAATATTGGGTTTGAAAATATATCAACTGGAAGGAATTGTTAGTTAACCAAACTAAGCATAATTATACTCAAATTAGATCCCATGAGATTCCAACTATTAATCTTTCATAGCGCTTGGGGCCTCTTAGTTTATAAAACTAAATACAGACATAAAGATGAGAAAAAAATCTAAGCCTAGACAGTAGGACTTGTTTCCACAAAAGTCAAACCATATTGTAATTTTTTTTAATGGGATTGGGGATGGAGAGATGGAGTAGCCATCGTAATGCTTGCTGCTCAAGCATGAGGCTAGTTCAGCCCCCAGAACCTACATAAAAGCCAAGTGTGCCTGTAGTCCCAGCACTGGGAAGCCAGAGCCAGGAGGATCTCCGGGATGACTGGCCAGCCAGGCTAGCTGAATTGATGGTTCTATGAAAGACCCTGCCTCAAAGATTCACAGAAGACACCAAACACACACACACACACATACAAACACATATAACCACATATATACACACACATACACACACACATATACACACATATATGCACATACATAACACATATACACACATACATAACACATATACACATATACATACATATACACACATACACACACATACATACACATATACACACATATACATATATACACATATCACATACACATATACACATACACACATATACACACATACATGTATACACATACACACATGCACACACATACACACACACATATACACATACATACACACACACACACACACACACACATATACCCTGTTTAAAATCTAGTAATTTGTTTCAAAATTCCTAAGATAATTAAATGAGCTGAATCTCTTACTATTATAACTACTAATGTCAGTCTGTTTTATTTGCACACAGTAGGCTTTTCTATTGCAGAAATCATTACAGAAGGCTCAGATTAGGTCCATTGCTTCAGGGGGTGGCCAAGAGTGTATATTGTATTGGAGAGTCAGACCCAGGGCCATCATTGCAAGTCCTTATACAAATACTGGAGAGGTGGTGCAGAGGTTAGGAGCGCTTGCTGGTTTTCTGGAAGACCAGAATTCAACCCCCACACCTGAAACTCCAGTTCCAGAGGCTCGAATGACTTCTTCTGGCCTCCAAGGAACTTACAATGTGCGCACACACTCATACACATACATTTTAAAAACATGTTAAGGTTTTTAGAATAACTTAATCCATAAATCCCTCTCTTAAATCAATTACTCTTGTTTCGACAAATGTACACACCATTAATCTCTGTATTCAGAAGGCAAAGGCTTGTGGGTATCTGTGATTATGGGGCCAGCCTGGTCTCTGCAGAAAGTTCCAGGCCAGTCGAAGCTACACAACAACAAACAAAACAAAGTCATACCTGCTTCCTCTCTCTCCCTCTCTCCCCCCTCCTCCCGTGTGTGTGTGTATGTGTGTGTGTGTGTGTGTGTGTGTGTGTATGTGTGTGTGTGTATGTGTGTGTGTGTGTGTGTGTGTGTGTGTGTGTGTGTGATGTAACTTTGTTGTTACCCTCTCCCATTTTTGCAATGCTTGGAATTAGATCCAGGCCTCAGGCATACGAGGCAAGTGCTATATAACTGTTATTGTTTTATATTTTATATAATTTACATAATAATATATTTTATATATTATTGTTTTATAAACCTAATAGTCATAAATTAAAACAGCTAGTTGGCATAGTGCTTGTGCTAACAACTTTTTAAAATCAACTATCTTATCAAATATATATGAACCATACTTAAGCCAGCCAAAAGTATGCAACCTGGGGATTACCCACTGTGAACACACCTGTGCGGTTCCCACCTAGGCCAAGAAAGAGAAGTACCTGTGGCGGAGAACGCTTGAAAGTTGAAAGCAGCAGGGAGCTGAGAGGAGCTGGGGAGAAGGTAGAGGTGAGTGTGATCCAAATACAGTGCATATAGTTCTCAAAGAATTCATAAAGTATTCTAAATAAAACCATATTTAAGAAATTCATGATGGGGCTGGTGAGATGGCTCAGCGGGTAAGAGCACTGACTGCTCTTCCAAAGGTCCTGAGTTCGGATCCCAGCAACCACATGGTGGCTCACAACCAACCACTCGTCATGAGATCGGACGCCCTCTTCAGGTGCGTCTAAAGACAGCTACAGTGAATTACACCAGATCGAGTGAGGCCGGAGCGAGAGAGGCCGGAGCGAGCAGGGCCTGCAGAGGTCCTGAGTCCAATTCCCAGCAGCCACACACATGATAGTTCACGGCCATCTGTACAGCTACAGTGTTCTCATATACATAAAATAAATAAAATAAATCTTAAAAAAAAAGAAATTCATGATGTATTCAAGATACAAGATCTTTATTACTAGAGCTCATTACTTCCTCATGACTAGAGTTTCCTGGGACTCTTAATATGCAGGAATTTAAGTTCTATGGCTCTGTTGAAAATAGATTAGCTATTCTCTGCCCATTTATGCCTGTAAATCTTAGAATGAGCTTGTCAAACTCCAGGGAGGCAGGCAGCCACACTGTACTTAGTACTGTGGTGCTATGTACTACACTGTACTTAGTACTGTGGTGCCAAGTACTACACTGTACTTAGTACTGTGGTGCCAAGTACTACACTGTACTTAGTACTGTAGTGCTATGTACTATACTGTACTTAGTACCGTGGTACTAAATATTATACTATACTTAGTACTGTGGTGCTAAGTACTCAGAATAGTGATAGGAGTATTAATTGCCTGTTTAGATTTAAAGGGAAAGTGCTAAAATTTCTTTAAAGATTTATTTCTAATTTTTTTCTATGACAGTTTTGCTTGCATGTACCACCTCTGTGCAGCACATGTGTGCAGGGCCTGTGGAGGCCAGAGGAGGGTGTTGGATCCCTTGGAACTGGACTTATAGCCAGGTGTACCTTGCTATGTGGGCCTGGGAACAGAACTCTGGGCCCCTGCAAGAGCAGCCAGTGCCTTTAACCTCTCCGCCATGTCTTAGCCCCACCAGATTTCATTAGCTGTATCCTTTTAATGTTTAATCTTCACTATGCTTGGCAAGTCCCTCTTCCCAACTGTTAAAATATTCCAACATGGTCAGTTCATTTCCATATAGTCTGGGGGGAGAGTGTCGCCCTTGGTCTTCTGAGGTGGAGATGCATCATTGAATTTTTCTGGCATGTGACCATCCTCACATATTTCATATGTCCTGATTGGCCATGGGGTGTTAACCTCTAATGAGGTTTGGTTACCCACAGCTTTAGCTAGGATTTTAGAAGCGAGCTGGCCTATTGTTTCCTACTTTTTATTGTTATTTTTAATATTTTTATTAATTCTTCAAAAATTTCATATGGATCATATTTGCCATCTTCTCCTCTCAGATCTCTCCCCACCTTCCTACTGCCCCCCCCCGCAAATCCTGTGTCTTTAAAAAAAATAACCCATCAAGTCTAATTATGTGATGTATATACTCCTAGGTGTAGGACCATCCATTGGAGTGTAGTCAACCTTCCGGTGACCACATCCTTAAAGAAAAGTGACTCCTTCTCTCTCCTGGAAGAATCCATCAAATCTCAAGAGCTTCTCATTTAGCGGGAGGGGCTTTGAGCCCTCCCTATCCTGTACTAAAATATCGACTGGTTTGGTCTTCAGCTATGGAGCATTTGAGCATGGTGCTCCTGTGGTGTCAAGAAGATGCCGTTGGTCCTCCGCCCTCCCCAACCTCTCCTGCCCCTGCTCCTGAGGGTTCCCAGGGCCTGGGGTGGTGCTGATATCAATGTCCCATTTGTGTCTGGGCTCTCCACAGTCTTAGTCTCTTCCTGCAGACCAGCTGCGGGCAGAGGCACAGATTTTAACAGTGGTTTAATATTATGTTTGTTGATGAGGGTTTGCTTTTATGTATGTTTAGCAGGTTCATTCCCCAGGCCTCTCTCCTTTTATCTGTCTCTGAAATCACAGTGACGCTAACCTCCTACACCCATTTGGATAGCTTGTACACTTCTCTCGTGTTCTGAAACAGCTTGTGCCGCACAGGAATGAGCCGTTCCTGCCAAGTTTGCTAGATCTGAGGTGACCGCACTATTCATCTACAGTTTATGTAGCCAGGACACAATATGAGAATAAATGAGTGTTATTAATAATTGTGCTAGGGAAAAACAAAAACCAGGAACGTGAGCACGAGAGACTCGTCCCACCTGAAGCAGCCACCATAGGAGGGGAGGCCTAGGCACTCAGGTCATTTGTGTCTTCTCCAGAGTGAGGTTCAGTGGATCGCTTTTCTTCGCTGTGTTTTTTTTTTTTTTCTTACACAGGTTTAGCCATAACAGAAATATTCTCCTTCGATTTGCTTGCTGTCCAACTGGCTCAGCTTTATGCTGTTTTTAACTTCATCTTCATTTTCTCTTAGGAGAATCTCCTGAATCTGTTCGTTTTTATTTACATTTACAAAGAATCACAGTTCTGGCTTTATTTGTTACTCCTATTCTTAGAAAGTTTTTCAGATGACTCCAGTTCATTCCTGGAGTTCATTCCTACAGTTCATGGACTGACTGCATTCAAGTCAAGTATCTAGGCTTAACTGCACCTCACACAGTTATTTTTCTGATGTTTAAAATTTGATGCCCATCTCTTTTTTAAACAGTGGCTTAAAATGTGATGTGGTGTGTGTGTGTGTGTGTGTGTGTGTGTGTGTGTGTGCGCTAAAATATAGCCAAGCACAAATGAATACACCACTCCCTATTGTCTAGACCTCACCTACCAGCACCCATGCCATGGTACATAGCATCTTCTGTGCATAGGTTTCACTAGAATGAACTCTTACTCTATAGGCTGTTTTATGACCTGCTCTAGCTAATGGCTTCATCTCCCTCAGCTTTACAAAGTTCTGATGCACACATACATTTTGAAATGTTTCCCACAATCCCGGTAACAGCACACCCAGTGGTTCACAAGGGTACCCTTTATTGATTCTCTTCCCTTTGGGGATGTGAGAACTCTCCAGCCATTGCAAGGTCCACAGCATGGCTTCCCACAGTCCCCTTGCTTTGTCCCCAGACAACACGAACTTTTTCTTGCAAAGCTGAACCTTCGTGCTCCTGTCTCTCCACTCTCCCTCCCCCTCCCTGGTGACCATGTAGTCTGCTTGACGATGGAGCCTACAGATAAGTGACCCCAGGAGGTTTTTATCTCTGCCTGGCTTACTTCGTTTAGCACATTGTCTTCTGAGTTTCTCTGTGCCAGGCTTTCCTTCTTTGTAATATCTGGATAAAATCTCGACCTAATCGTATTCATTATTATATACCGCAAGCTCAGCAGGGTCTTTGCTATCCCATCATCTGCAGTGGACACGTAGAACGTTTGTCTTGCCTTGGCCACTGTGATATGAACGAATGAATATCCTTGGAAGATACTGGCTTCCTTTTCTCTGGGTAAATACTCAGAACTTGGGCTGCTGTGGACAGAGCTGTGCTGACCTTTCCCAGCCATCCGAGTAAATGCTCTTCCCTGTAAGGGTTGCACCAGTTTGCATTTGTCAAAGTGAAAAAATAAATAGTGTACAATCTTTTTAAAACCTACTTGTGCTCTCCAGTTAGAAGAGAGTAACCAGGGTGAGTTAGTGTACTTTTTTTTTGGTTTTGTTTTAGTTTGGTTTTTCGAGACAGGGTTTCTCTGTGTAGCCCTGGCTGTCCTGGAACTCACTCTGTAGACCAGGCTGGCCTCGAACTCAGAAATCCGCCTGCCTCTGCCTCCCAAGTGCTGGGACTAAAGGCGTGCACCACCACTGCCCGGCTGAGCCAGTGTACTTTTAACTGACACATAAAAGCTCGTGGATTGTACATCTCCTGGGGTCCACGAGATGTTCTGGGTGCACCCATGTTGTGTGTGGTATGGACATCGGGAAAGCCTGTCCATCCATTTTCAAGCAAACACCATCTCTTTCTGCTGACAACTGTCAAGATCCTTTCTTCAAGCTTTTTGAAAAGGAACATACATTGTTGTTAAAGGAAAACATCGAAAATGAGGGAGGAACCAGAGGGCTCAGGGACACACCACAAGACCATGGCCCACGGAATCAACTGACTAGGACTCAAAGGAACACACAGAGATCGGGGAGCCTGCAGGGGTCTGACCTAGGCCCTCTGCATATATGTTATGGCTAAGTAGCTTGGTGTTCTTGTGAGACTCCTAACGGTGGGAGTGGAGGCTGTCCCTGATTCTTTTGCTTGCCTGTGTGACCTTTTTCCTCCTACTGGGCTTGCCTTGTCTGACTTTGATGATATATGTCTAGTCTTATTGTTATGCCAGGTTTGGTTGGTGTTCCTGGGGGGCCTTCTCTTCCCTGAGGGGAGATAGGAGGGTGGATCTGAGGGAAAGGGAAGGTGGGAGGAGATTCTGGGGGGAGAGGAGGGGGGAGAAATTGTTCTTGGGATGTAATATATGAAAGAAGAATATAAAAAAGAAAATGAGAGTCTCCCGCTGCCGAGAGAGTTTCTGGAGCATTTCTCAGGCATCCAGCTGTGTGCAGGCACTGAGGAAAGCAAAGATGTGGAGATGAAAAACTGAGGCAGGGAGGGACAGAAAGAGAGAAAGGCCCAGGGCTGAATGCCCGGGGTTATAGATGCTGGGGATGGGACTCCTGGACTGTGTTGGCTTCCCCAAGGCCTCACAGCTCCATCGATCAAGCATGGGAGAACAGAGGCACCTTAAACATTTTCCCCAGGGAGACAAGAAACAAACAATACACTTGTATCCATATTCTTTTTATAGTTACTAAGAGTCTAAATGTGCCAGGCATTGGGCTTAGATTAGAAACCTCCAGGGCCGATTTTCTTGCTTATTCTATGTTTAAGGGAAGAATGAAAGGACCAGTGAACCTTTCTGGGTTTTCATCTTCCAGAAAAGATAGAATATCATAAATACTATCAAATGTGACAGCATCTTTTGATTGTCTCAGTGGAAGGAGATGTGGGTTTAAAACTTGAAATACAGAAACAAACACAAGACAGGTTTTTCAACAATGAAACTCCTGGTGGGTCACCCTGACAAGGCTCCTCTCTGTGGCCCCTCAGAGGTGCTGTCTCTCACACTTCAATTTGGGGAAGCTTCATTTCCAGATCCCTCTTTCCAACAAGCTTTGGCTTCTCTGGAACTTGCAGATGCAGAGTTTTATAAGTCAAGTCAAAGCTGCAGAGTGTTAAGGACAGCCCTAAGCGTCACTGCCAGAGCATCCTCACAATACTGTGCATGTTAAAGCTAAGAAAGCACAAACTGCAGGGTGAGCAAAACTCATCACCAGGCGTGCACCGCTTGCTTGGAGACTGAGTCTGATCCTTACAACCCACATAAAAGTGGAAAAGAACCCAGTCAACAAAGCCGCCCCTTCCTCCCTCCGTCCCTCCTTCCCTCCCTCCTTCCCCTCTCCCTCCCTCTCTCCCTCTTTCCTTTCCTCTATCTTTCTCTTCTCCCAGGGAAACTCACTATGTGGTAGAGAATGACTTTGAACTTCTGATCCTCCTGCCTCCAGCTGTGCATTACAGGGTGTGCCACCACACCTGATTTATGTGGCCCTGGAGATGAAATGAGTTTGGGCTTCATGTGTGATAAACAAGCAGTCTATCAAGGCAACTCCATGCTCAGCCCAGTCAACTGTTTTTTGTTGTTGTTGTTTTTTTTTTTTTT
>JADRCD010218229.1:0-10663 GCA_019843815.1 Montemys delectorum | reverse complement strand
TCTCTCTCTCTCTCTCTCTCTCTCTCTCTCTCTCTCTCTTTCAGGGTTTTACTCTGTGACCCAGACCAACCCTGATTTATATCAGTCCTTCTGCCTCCTGAGTGTTGTTGGGATTACAAGCATAAGCCATCATACCTGCCTTCAGATTAAAAAAAAATCCAAACTTTGTATGGAAAACAAAAGGAGTTATGATTACCAAAATATTATTAAAAAGAACAAGAGGATTCGGGGACTTTCTACACCTGACTTCAGAGCATCAGAAGATGTTGCAGCACCAAAGACCACAAGAAGATCCACCTGCAAATGGATGACACACAGGACAGAGGTGCAAACTGAGGGGCCCCTGGAGGAGGAAGTGACAGACAAATTTGGGGATTTCATAACCCGCTTTCCCACAGCTCCCCTTCTACACCCACAGCAAAGTTTCACAGTTATGAGCTAAATGTTGGAGATGCTTCATTAACTAGAGGAGAAAGAAGCCAAACTGACTTAAAAGCTACAAAACCAAGACAAAGGGGAATAATTTTTAAACAAAGTAATATGTGGCCAGGTTCTGAGTTTCCCCCACAGAAGGAGGAGGGATGTGGCTAAGGTGGGACAGAGGCTCCCTGAAACCAATGGGAGTCCACTCACTGAAGAAGGAGATAAACATGGATTAAAAAAATAAATTAGCTTTTCAAAACTGACCAAAATACTTGACATAAACGGAGGAAAGATTCAAGCAGGCTCACAATTCAGAGGATTCCATGCATGGTTGTTTGGCCCTAAGTATTGGCAAGGTCCTCATGGTACTGGGGATGTGTGGCCAAGAAGCTCCCACATGCTGGACAGGAAGCCGAGAAGAAGAGGAACCACTGGAGTGTCACTGGCTTCCTCTGTCTTCTCTTTTATTCCATCCAGGTCCCCAGCCCTTGGGGTCAGCGCTGCCCACATTCAGGTTGGATCTTTCTGATTAATTAATCATCTCTGGAAATGTCACAGACATAGAGATGAGCCTTACAAGTAGCTCTTAGGTGATGCTAAATCCCTCCCTGCTGATAAGATTATCCATCTCCCAGAGTTAGCCATGGGTCACTTCCTGGAAATCTGCTAGCTGAATTTCAGGTAGAGAGAAACAAAGGTCATCTACCGGCAGCCTACACCAATTTATCATCCACAAAAAGAACAATTTCTAGCTCCCCCCTTGAGGCTTAAGGTCCCTGTGGTCTCTGTTGATATCCAACTGCAACCTCAGGAGAGGCCATAGCCAGAATCACCTAGCCCAAATATGTCCCAGTCCCTGAACCATAGGAATGGAGGGAGATGTGAGTGTCTGTTGTTCCTCTAAGTCACCAAGATATTGATATTGGTTGTAAGAGAACAGCGAAGAGGACAGGAAGATAGTTAGTAAGGTGTTTATCTTTGTAAGCTTGGGGATCTGAGTTTGAGTCCCAGAACACACATTAGAAAAAAGCCAGATGTCATGGCATGCCTTTCTTATGCCAGGGCTGGAGAGGCAGCAATGGGCAGCTACCTCAGGGGCTCACTGGCCAGCTAAGTTAGCCAGAGTGGTACACTCCAGGTCAACGGGAGTCGCTGCCTCAAAAAACAAAGTGGATAGCACTCCTGAGAAATGATACCTGAGGTTGGCCTCTGCAACACACACATGTACACATGTGTACACACACGATAAAGAAATGAGCCAAATGATAAATTAAGTTTAACAAAAGAGTAGCAGATACTTAATATGCTTGTTACAACCCAGGTATCAGAAGTCTCAGTTTGATAAGGCATCATGAAGGGAAAGCTCCAACCTGGAAATTCACCCTCATAACTCTGAGAAAGGAATTCAGCAGAAGAGGAACCGCTAGTGTGTCCACACAAGATGCAGGTAGGGTTAGCACCGATACACTTCAGAATTTTGCAAAGAGCTTCTCTTGTGAACTTGCCCCCTCAGCCTAAGAGACAAATCTTGAGCCACATAAGATCACAATAAGATCACTATTTGATCAACTGAAGAGGAAGCTGAAGTTCATCAAGGAAATTATTAGCACATGTCACGAAGTACTTAAGGGCAAAGAACTCAGGGGCTCCCCAGATGTCTGACAAGGATGCAGTGCAGAGAAGGAGCCATCTCTGAGAAAGGAAGAGAAATCAACCATAGAGAGAATTTGAAACTGAAAAAGGGGGAAGGGATGCTTTCTGAAACAAAGACGGAGGGGAAGCCAGTGCTGCCGAGAGAGGCTGTGGAGAAGTGCTGCCTTGGGTGCGGCTGGCTTACTTTTTTAAAGGGTATGTCACAGGAAGTATATCCATGTCCTAAACCTCTGGTGACAGACGGCCATGGGTCTGAATTCTAGCCCTTCGACCAGAGAGAGTAGTATCAGTCATCTATTTTAGATGCTCCCAATCCACCCTAATTTGTCTGTAGGTGCTTATCCTATGAGATAACGCATGAGACCAAAGATAAGGAGACTTCATCTCCCTGGCCCGATAAGATGAAGGCCTGTGACCACCAGCCTCTGCTTTTCCAGCTCAGGATGAGAATTCCAGGATCATTAATTCACTTTCATCCATCACAGCACCTGCACTCCTTGGAATTTTAAGGAGCCATTGTCCCGTGGTTAGTGGCTCTCCACAGGGCAAGGAGTGCAGACAGAGCCTATTTGTTCACTCCTACTGTATCCTTGATGAAGCAAAACTAATAGAAGAACCAGATGAAAGCTTAGATGTTGGCACGACAAAGACTCTCAAGGAAGTACAAATGGAGCATAAGAAAAACCTTCTAGGACTCAAAACAGTGCAATCAGTTTAAAATCACATTAAAGGGGAAGAAAACAGATGCCAAGGATAGCTAATCAGATGGTGTAAAAGGTAAATGGGACAGAGGGCTCCTAATGGCCAATGAATAACAAGGTGTGGAAACTGTTGTCTTCAGAAAAGGCTCTTACACTCCCTTGTGCTTTTATGTCCACAATTGAAGAAAGATGTGAATATTTAGATTGAAAGGGTTCACCAAATCCCAGTTATATTCTTTTTTTGTTTTTGTTTTTTGTTTGTTTGTTTTTCGAGACAGGGTTTCTCTGTGTAGCCCTGGCTGTCCTGGAACTCACTCTGTAGACCAGGATGGCACCTGCCTCTGCCTCCCAAGTGCTGGGATTAAAAGCTTATGCCACCACTGCCCGGTTATATTCCTTTTTTTAAAAGCACAAATATGACACAATTTTTTTAAAGCATCCATCCAGTAAGATACAACCTTAGGATCTTCCATTCATTCAAACCAAAGAGGCAACGGGTCTCAGTCACTCTCCAATTGCTTTCTTAAAATACCATAGCCAAGGCAGTTTGTGGAAGGGAGGGTTTGTTTGGGGCTTAGAGTTCCAGAGGTTAGAGTCCATCACCAGCATGGCAGGGAAGTGTTGCATCAGCCCAGCATGGCAACTGGAACTGGAAGCTGAGAGCTCACCCCTTGATCCACAAACAGGGCAGAGAGTGAACTGGGGGTGGCATCATGTGGCTTTGAAAATCTCAACGCCCTTCTCGGGTGATATATTTCCTCCAGCAAGACTGTACCTCCTAAGCCTAGCCAAACAGTCCCACCAACTACAACCTGAGTCTATATAGGACACCTTATTTAAACCATCTCAAAGTGAAGGAGATGCAAACAGTGGGAAGACACTATGTGCTCATGGTGAGGGTGAATTAATAGTGTTAAAAGGTCCATACTACTGTTATGAATGAGAATATCTGTCATAGGCTCATGTGCTAGCATTGAGTCCCCAGTTGGTGGCACTGTTTGGAGGTGTGGCCTTACTGGAGGAAGTCTATCACCGAGGGTCAACTTTGAGAGCATATGATCCATCCTACCTGCAATTTACTCTCTCTGCTTTGTGCTTGTGGTAATGGTGAAGTATATGTTTGTGGTAAAGAGTGAAAGCTCTCAGCATCCTGCCCCAGCCACCATGTCTGCTTGCTGCTGGACCTCCCAGCCATGATGGTGATGGAGCCCTCAGCCCACATAAACCATTCTTTCTCTAAGTTGCATTCAGCATGTTTTTTTTTTTATTACTGCAATAGAAAAGAAATCAATGCACTACCCAAAATGTTCTGCAGATTCAATGAACTCCCATCAAAATTCCAATGACATTGCTTACAACAAGAAGAAAAACCCCAATAATTTATGTGGACACACACACACACACACACACACACACACACACACACACACACACCAAGGCAATTTTGAAGAAGATCAAAGCAGGAAGCTTCAGAACATGCTCCTACCTGACTGCAAAATATGATACAAAGGTGTTGTCATCAAAACAGCATAGTACTGGTATGAAAGCAGCCCGTGGAATTGTGGGTCAGAACGAAGAGCCATAAGGCTCATCTCCAACAACATGGCCATAGATGTCTTCAACAAAGACCCTGAGAACACACCTTGGGGAGAGATTGGTATTGGTCTCTTCAACCGTGATGGGAAATCACATGCTGAGCTGACCTCATGGAACAGAGAGTAGAATCGTCACCAGAAGTCATGGAGAACAGGGGGCAGGGGGAGCTGGAGGAAGGTTGGCCACAAGGAATTCAGCTACAATTACAGGAGGAGTGCACTCCGGGGTCCTATCACCCAACATTATATAAAAATATGTTCATTCATGTCATTAAAAGATTCTTTCAAGGCAGCTACAATTGACATATCTAGCCCTAGCAACACAGTAAATGGGGCAGCCTCTACCCACAAAGGGACTTCAGCTGACCCCCCACGCAATGTCACACATCTTGATGTGTACAATGAGAGGCTATGAGCAAAGTCTCTCAACACTCCATGCAGGAAAGGAAGACTTCCTAGTGCGCATGCCCGCTCTGCATGTACTTCCATGATGTCTTTAACTCTCTTCCGTTCTCCTGCCCTTTGTCCAAGTACCTAGAATACTTGAGTAGTGAACAACCACTTACTGCTGTTGGCCAAGAACCAACGCTCTTTATACTTGTCTCTGAGTCGTTCACTCCTCATGGTTCACTCTCTGGACTCCACCCCATGGAAGCAAATAAAACCTGAGTCTGGAGCCCAATCACAGAATGTTCTGGACTCTTAGATGTGCTAAGACCTTCTCAAAGATCATGAAATACTTGCTCCTGAATCTTTTGGTATTTTTTATCCTGTTCCAGCTGTTTCCAGGTAAACAGAACCAAGGAAAAATGATGAGGGAGTTAGGTTGGGGAAATTGCTAGTGGGGGCTATAATAGCCTTCCATCCATTGTGGGCAGGGTTCTCTGAGGCAGCTGAAATCTACAGGACTACTCTCCCTGAGTGGAATGCTTGGGAGTGTGTCTAGCCAGCATCCCTGGGGCTGTGGGGTTGGGTGGGTGTCTGAGAAGCCCAGCTCATTCCCCTGCTATTTGCTTCAATGAGTGTCCCAGTGATGCTGCCGGGGGCTGTCTTAACTTCAGCAGTTTTTCCAGTCTCCACCCATGGTGAGTCGTGAAGCCTTTCTTAGATGTTAAGTCCCTGTTCTTCTGTTCTGAGATGAAAGTGTCCACAGAGCGATCATGTGGAAGAAAATGTAGACCTGACTGCTTTTTCTCAGCCATGCAAATCTGTTGCTTGGTTAGTGATTTACAATATAATTCTATAAATAAATGGTTAGAGTTTTGAAATTACTGTTTATGCAGCTTGGATGGTGTTTTTTAAAAAGATTTATTTATTTTATGTATTATATGTAAGTACCCTGTAGCTGTCTTCAAACACCCCAGAAGAGGGCATTAGATCATATTATGGATGGTTGTGAGCCACCATGTGGTTGCTGGGATTTGAACTCAGGACCTTGAGAAAAGCAGTCAGTGCTCTTAACCGGTGACCCATCTCTCCAGCACGGATGGTCTTTTAGAAAAGAGATGATAGCTCTCCTCTTGTGTGTGTAAACCTTTTCTTTATGCATATATAAGTCCACATAAATATGTATGTGAATGTAGTTTCACATACGTAGTTAGTAAAAATGTAACTTCATTGTTTTTAAAGTACTTATCTCGGCAGTATATATATTCAACATTTTGGTTGGCATGTGTCTTCATGCGTCTAGAAGTCATATGCTGTTCCACCATACAGATACCTGAAAGTGTATAAATCTATTTCCTATTGGGGGTAAAATTAAGCATTTCCAGATCTTTCACAAAACAAGCAACAAACACAACTGAGTTTTTTTTACACTCGGACGAAGTTTTCTAGAAGTCAGCTTGGTAGATCAAGACTAATTTTATGATTTAAGTTTTTATGAGCGCTTTTTCAAAGTCTCTTTTGAGTCGTACATATCTGGAGGAAATAAACTCCTTTCTAGTGCAAAGGGGCTTTAGAAGATCCGAAAAGGTATTTGTCATATAAACTTATAAAAAGCTGGCTGGAGAAACTTTCCATCGTAGCTGGTATGAAAGGAAAAGAAAGACTCTAAATTGACCAAGCAAGATCTTTGTGCCACAGTGAGGTATATATCTACACTGCTGTTCACACGTGGGGGCTTAAGGAAGATGGTCTCCAGCTTCTAAGGTTGTAAAGGCTTGTCACACAAAGATCTGTCTTGAAAACAAAGAATTCAAATAAACAAGGAAGCCATCCAGAGGAACATTGGGACTTATGACATGTAAGATTGATCAATTGTTTATTGGTCAATAATTGACTTTGAAAGCTAGAATAGAGGGTGATAGATGTAGTTCAAGGCCCTGAGTACAACCCATGATGACGAAAAGAGAGGGCAAAAAAAGGAGGCATATCAAGAAGAGAGCATGAATGTCTGAGTTGCCTATAAATTTTAGATAGTCAGTGTGGGCAAGGAGAAGACAGACAAATCTAAGGGAAGAGAAAGGCAATGAGTGTGCACACTCCTGAACTACCTGCTAAACAGTGAGCGACAGTAATGCGGTAAGTTCTGACTGTCGGTGAGGGTAGATGCTTCAAACCAGAGGAGAGAATCCTTGTCTATTTAATTGAAAATGGTAAATAGGAAAAAAAACTACAAAAATGAAAATTTCAAAAATCTAAATATAATTATAATAGTTGACTCATTAAATGATAAAAGCATAAGTTCTCATATGAGATGAAGATAACTCAGATAGCCGGTCGAGTAAAAACTAGACTTGGAAGCTTGAGAGATGGCTCAGGGGTTAAGAGCACTTGTCCTTACTCCAGAGGACCTGAGTTCTAGTCTCAGCACCTATGAGAAGGGTCTCACAACTTCAGCTCTGGGGATCTGATGCCTCTGACTTCCTCAGGCATCTGCACTCACATTCATAGACAGACAGACAGACAGACAGACAGACAGACACACAATTAAAAGTAAAAATATATCTGCTAGGCATGGAGGTACATGTCTTTAAATCCAGCACTTGGGAGGCAGATGTAGGCAGATCTGGGTGAGATCAAGGCCAGCCTGGTCTACAAAGTGAGTTCCAGCCCAACCAGAGAGATATTTAAAATGACCCTGTATCAAAAAAAAAATTAATGATAGCTACAACTGATATAAAGATATGAAAATATCAAAATAGTAAAGTACAATTTTAGACAAATACAACCTAACAGAAACTTAGAATAGCAGTCATAAACAACAAAATGGTTCAAGGGGAAATGCATCTATAATTAGCAGATGAGTTATACATATGAGGAAGTAGTCAAACCACAAGACACACTGGCACTTGGAACTTCAGCTTCCACGTCTTCAAATTAACAAGTGACAACCCTCTTAGAGAAACAGTTAGTAGTAGTCACAGCTCTTCATCCCATCCATAAGGAAATATTTTCTAATGCAAGAGATCAATCCCAGAACCTCGGGCGTGCTCTAATACTCAACAACACCTCCAGTCCTTAACCTGGATCTTCACCCTGAGTAAGAAAACCATACCGAGGGTCTGGCCAGTACATTTTAAAGTGTCAACTATTGAACACGATCTATAACTAACAAGTATTCTTTATTAGTCCAAAAATAGAACGCATTTTAGACCACTAATAAAGTCTCATTGACTAATAGCACACCAATCATATTTGTCACCAAGTGAATAAAATTAATAGTGACAGAGGCACAAAAAACACATGTACTTAGAAAAAAGGAAAATGTTACTAAATAAACTCTGTGCTAAAAACAAATCATACTCACTAACAAGGAAGTCTCAAGGAGGGGGCAGCTGGGAAGGTGGCTCCCTGACCAGAACGAGAGTGAATTGTCATAAAGCTACACAGCCAGGGGCTTGAGCATGGAAGATGGGAAGCTTTTGTTTAATTTTTATTTTATCCTTTATTTATTTATTTATTTATTTACTTTGCAATCTATCTGGAGGTATTAGAGGTCAGGAAAGAACACCGCCACGGGAGAGGAATGCAGTTAACTAGGAGAGGCCCCAAAGACCCTCTTTAGTACTAGCTGCAAGTACAGTCTCTCTGTGGTGGTCCAGCCAGCTATGCTGGAAGTCAGTCATGCTTCTGTTAGAAGTCAGAAGTTTGGCTTTTGGTGGTATTACAGCGATAGTCCAGCCTATTGCACCCGCAAAGTGCACTCAGTAAACTACTGTTGGTTTTTTAAAAATCAGCTTTCAAAGCTCAATATACACATTTTTACTTCTTTTTGCTTTGTGTTTTGTTTTTTGAGTCAGGATTTTTCTATGTAGCCTGTCTGGCCTGGAACTCACTACATAGACCAGGCTGGCCTTGCGAAGGTCTGCCGGCTTCTGCCTCCTACATGCTGAGATTAAAGGCACAGTAGCTACTAGATTTGTACTTAGCATAATTACATAGATTTTTCTCTAACTGTTCCTTTTTACCTGTTTTCATCCTGACACTTAATTTTTAATTAAAATTGTATGTGTTTCCTCTTAAATTAGATAAAGCAATACATTTGGAAGGAGGTAATTTTCAAATCAGTTCCTTGAGAATTTTGCATGGTATGTTTTGATCATATTTAGTCCCCTAACTCTTCCCAGTGCCACTTTTAAAAATCCTTCCCCCAGCCGGGCAGTGGTGGCACATGCCTTTAATCCCAGCACTTGGGAGGCAGAGGCAGGTGGATTTCTGAGTTCAAGGCCAGCCTGGTCTACAGAGTGAGTTCCAGGACACCCAGGGCTACACAGAGAAACCCTGTCTCAAAAAAACAAAAACAAAAACAAAAAAATCCCTCCCCCAATAACCCCCTCCCCTTCTCCTCAGAGATAGGGAAGTTTCCCTTGGTACCATCCCACCCACCCTGGGAGATTTAGTCCCAGTAGGACTAAGAACATCCTCTCCCACTGAGATCCAACCAAGAAGTCCAGTTAGGGAAAAGGGATCCAATGGTAGACAGCAGAGTCAGAGACAACCCCCGCTCCAATTGTTAGGGACCCACATGAAGACCAAGATACACATCTGCAACAAAGAGCTCCTACATGCTGTTGAATGGTGGTTCAGTCTCTGTGAGCCCCCATTGGCCCAGGATCCTCAAAAAACTTATTATATGACCCAGACTTATCATATGACCCAACTAAAACCACTTCTGGGTATATACTCGAAGGACTCTAAGGTGACATCCCAGAGATGTCTGCACTGGGAGTTTAAGGAAGAGTTGTTCAAAAATGGCCAGGATTTACAATCAGCTTGGATCTCTGTGAAAAGGTAAGAAAAGTGTGCTGTATATATTATACACGACGGGATTTGATTCAACCATTAAAAGGAATCAAGTTACATCATTTTTCCAGAAGATGGTTAGAATCATATTAAGCAAGCAAAATAAGTCATACGAAAAGGCTAGTGTCACATGTTTTCTCTCACTTTTGGGTTTTAGACTCTTTATAAGCTCATAAACTGTTTCTATTGGTCCATAGATGATATGAAAGCTGAGGGGACACCAAGGCAAGCGGGGAGACTAGGGAGAGGGAAAAGAAGAAGGGGCACTAAGGAGAGGGAACAGGGTGGTTAAATACAGTCAAAGAATACGATCACCGTTAATGTGAATTCAGCACTTTGCACAACGGATATGCATCTATGAAAACCCTCTATGACTCTGGGAGAACCTTTGCGGTTAATAATACAACATCCAGACATAGCAAATGGAGGATGATGTTGGATGTGTTTTCTGATTTATTTATTTCATTTTTCTTAATTAAACTATGTTTCATTAGAAAATCCATTTAGGTACACTTAACAATCAATGGGCAGATTTTTAAGAGAAATTTTAGATTTATTCGTTTTATTCGTTTTGCATGCATATATGGATGTGCACCATTCGAGTGCCCGGTGCCTGCAGAGGCCAGAAGAGAGCATCAGATCCCTGGAACTAGAGTTACAGACAGTTGTGAGTCACTGTGCTGAGAACTAGTGCTTTTAAGTTAAAAGCTATCTCCCCAGCCCATCAACAGACACATTTTGACAGATGGGCTACCTAAGTAGCAACTTCCATGAGTCTTGGTGCACTAGGACTGCCCGGATGTTTTCTGTAAGATTACCAGCATGCCTTTCACAGACCTATTGTTATCCATGGCAACCCCAGGCTCTTTAAGATGGACGCCATCTATTGAGAATTGACTGCTGTGTGGATAGCCTTCCAAAGATGTCAAAGGCTCCATTACAGCAGATTGGTTCTCTCAGCCCCCAGCTACTGAATCATCAGAAGTGCTAATTTACAAGTCCATTTCTAATTGGCTGAATCCAGAGCTCTGTAGGAGTGGGTCC
>JADRCD010218228.1:30057-61074 GCA_019843815.1 Montemys delectorum | reverse complement strand
TCTCTCTCTCTCTCTCTCTCTCTCTCTCTCTCTCTCTCCCCCTCCCTTTTGGGAGTCAGATACTAAAAACTAGGACATAGAAATCTGTAAATGTAAAAAAAATTAGAAAGAGACTATACATTCCCAGAGAAAGGTTCAGAAAATACCTGGAAATGTGTTAAATTTATTCTGGCTGACTTTTGCCAGAGAGACAGCCAACAACCGAAAAAGAAATCAAACAAATGCTACAAGCAAAATCATTAGCGAGCAGCAATAAACTCCAGAGAAAGAGGGAAATGTGATTTTCAGAATAAATATATTGGTTCCTCTCAAAGACTGCTTTTGAAGAAGAAAGCATACACACACACACACACACACACACACACACACACACACATACACACACACACACACACACACGAAACTCTGGTCCATCTCAAAAGTAAAAAGCAAATGCACTTCCACAAAGACCTAATAGCAAATTTACTCTCTACACATTGAGCTGCTATCTTAAGATGAAGAACTGATTGTTTATGAAAAATAGAACTGTCAACTAAGAGGAAGAAAACCTAAAAGAGGAAGAAAAAGGATGAGGGGCAAGGAGGAAAAAGGTAGCTAGGGGTGGGAAGGGGAGAGGAATATGGAGAAAAAGAAACTATGGAGACAGGAATGAGACACTGGGAGAAGAGAAGAGAAGACAAGACAAGACAAGATAAGACAAGAGAGATAGAGATGGGGGAAGAGAAGAGAAGAGACAGAGATGGAGGAAGAGGAGGAGAAGCAGATGTTAAAAAGTACAATGGCCAAAATGTTAAAAACAAAACAAAACAAACAAACAAACAAAAAAACACACTACACTAGAGAGTTTCAAAAGTGGATTTGTTCAGGGGAAGAAAAGATTTAATAATTTTGAAGAGAGGAAAAATAGAAATTATTGAAGAACAGATTTTAAAAATGTCTCTAATGGGATGGTGGTTGTAGACAACTTTAATCCCAGCACTAGGGAGGCAGAGAAAGGCAGATCTCTATGATTTGAACCCAGTTTGGTCTACAGAACCTAGACAGCCAGAGCTAATCAGAGAAACACTATCTCAAAAAACAAAAACAAAAACAAAAACAAAATAACAAAAAACAAACAAAAAGGTTTTTGTAAATTAAGGTAATCCGCAGAATCCAGAACACATGTGTGTAGGAATCCCTTAAATAGACTGATGTAAACAACAAGGTGGGAATCCAAAAATGGAAGTGACAAAGAAATACTATCAAAGAATGTATGAAGAGAGGAAAGTGTAAAAATTTGGTGACACATGACTATAAACACCAAAAAAATCTCAACTGAGAAGAACTCTAGAGTCCTTCCTATCAAGACATACCTTAATCAGCTTTCAATAAGCACAGAGGGAGCTTTGAAAGTGGCAAGACAAAGAGAATAATCACATGCCCTAGAATCCTCAAAACAATTATGCTACCAAATATCAATGGCCAATATATTCAAAATTCTAAAAGAAAACACTATTGACCATATTACTGTATGCTAAGCAAAACGTTTCCTCAAGAGGGCAAGAGCCATGATGATTTCCACAGACTATACCAAAGCTTACGTTGACTGCCATTGAAACAGCAAGAAATGTCCCAGCCCTGCAAATGAAATGAATCCTTTGGTGGCAAGTAACTTGGGCTGTATGAAGTCTAAAAATACCCAAGGACAAATTTAACCAATGAAAAAGAAAAGAGCATCTGAAAAAAATAAAGATGCCCATAAAGGCAGACACAAGGAACTTTGGGAAAGCCAGTGCTGCAGGAACAGCTTGTGGTCTATATTTATTTTCTACATTATTTGAGACCCTTCATACATTTAAGAAATGTATTAGAAAGAAAGCAAAGGCCTATGCAAAAGGAACAAATGGCCCCAATAGCATCCAAATGTTCTCAAACAGCCATAGGCATGAGGAATGGTCACACCTTTACCAATCATCAAGAAACCACAAATTAAATTTAAAATTGGATGCTACTAATACTTGTAAAATGGCTTAAAATTTTTTTATGACAAGTTCAAGAATTTATGAGAAGACGAAGAAATGGCTTGTGGGCACATCGGTAATCTAGCATATGTGTTCATACATGTATACAAGTGATCCTATAGAGGTTAGAGGTCAACTCTGTGGAATCTGTTCCCAGCATCTATCTTTATGTGGGTTCCAGAGACTAATGTGAAGCCACCAGCCCTGCACCACGAGCACCTTTACCTGCTGAGCCACCTCACTGGCCCAGCACAATAGTTGTAAAAGACAAAAAGGTGCTTTAGGGGAAGTAAATGTGCCTCCATCTTAATCCTGTCTACCATGAAGTGAATGTACATACATGCAAGCTAGGAAGTATGTGCCAGAATGTTCTCTGCTGCCTACTCATAGACAGCAAAAATTTCCTGACCCTGAACAATGCAATACATAAATAAGTATTTCAAAGACAGATGTTCGATATTCTTGGGGGAATAAGTAAGTCAAACAGTGTGTGTTTGTGAACATGTGGATAAGGAGAGGCATCTTTTTAGACTAAGAAAGAAATGTTAAGATTATTTTAAAAATATAGACAGAAGATGATTCAACATCTTTAAAGGGAAGAGAAAGAAAGTAAACCATGTCAGAACCTAAGGTGGCAGAGACCTGGTCCATCTGAGAAAGGACGGAGGGAGGGACAGAGGGATAGCAGGAAGGACAGGAAAGAAAGAAGAAAATTTAATCTAGGTTTGGAAGGTAAAGGCTCACCATTTCAGGGACTTTATTTCTCCATCCTTCTTCTCATTCCTCCATTGAAACAGAACCCTAAATTTATTCTCCATTCACAAAATAATACGTTTTGCTACGGTCTGCTTCAGTTAGAGTTGTTCAAAGAGATATAGATACGGGAGCTGGCAGTACTGTGTGATCTGGGCTACCTTATAAACTGATCCTTACCTCTGACATTTTACGTGAAAGGAGAGACATTTCTGCTTTATTTTAAAACAGGTATGTGCATTTGTCACCAAGTTTCTGTTGCTGTTGGCTTCTTTTTTTTTTTTAAACTTATTTATTTATTATATATAAGTACACTGTAGCTGTCTTCACACACACCAAAAGAGGGCCTCAGATCTCATTACAGATGGTTGTGAGCCACCATGTGGTTGCTGGGATTTAAACTCAGGACCTCTGGAAGAGCAGTGTTCTTAACTGCTGAGTCATCTCTCCAGCCTGCTGTTGGCTTCTTGAAGGAATAACTGCTAAGTGTCCAGCAGCAACGGTGTTTGTTAGGAACCAGGTCCTCCCCCACCTCACCTTCACCTGTGGTCTCATCATCATCAGCTGCCAAAGGCAACATGCATGCCCTTAAAAAGTCCCTACTGTTATCTCCTGCTCTCTCTCTCTGTCTGTCTCTTTCTCTCTGTCCACCTCTCTCTGTCTCTGTCTCTATCTTTGTCTCTCTCTGACTCTCTCTCTCTCTCTCTCTCTCTCTCTCTCTCTCTCTCTCTCTCTCTGTATCCTCCTCTCTATCTGTCTCTCTCTGTCTCTCTGCTCCCCTTTATCTCCCTCTCTCAGCCATCCCGTCCTCCCGCTTGGAGGAAGCCTTTCTCCCCCTTCTTCCAATCTCTTGTGTGAGATTCATTGTACAGTGTGATTTCTTCAGCATTCCTGGACCCCTGATATGCTAATTTCTCTACGTAGAAACCCTAACAGTGTTCTCTTCATTTATATTTTCACAATCCAATATTTTCATTATCTTTGAAGACATCCATCAATTTGTGCATATGGTTTTAATTACAAAAAAAAAATGTCTTGAAGAGAAAGGAAAGAAAGGGATAGACACAAATGAGGTTCTTACATAAATATCTTTGCAAAATGACCAAAGAAGTGAGGCACACATTACATTCTACCACTTTTTAAATAGCAATTTTCAAGTAGTTCTGTGAATAGTTTATGCCTGAACTTCAGTTGCATGCAGAATTAGTCTGCTAATGCAGAGTGAAATGACATGGGAATTGAAAATACAATGAAACAAAATACTTAGGTTATTGCTCAAAAAAGAAAGTAAATTCCAAATGAGAGGTATTATACTTGGGCCTAGGCTTACTAAAGTCCAAATGTGTTTCTGGTTGAAAATGATCACTATGTGGGATTTAAACTTAAGAATGCTTTGTTTCTAAACTGGGAAATACTGATTTTGAATGACTAGAATCATCCTCAAAATTGGATAAAGAGCTCAATATTTTAGGTTCAGAAATAAGTTTTAGAAGCACGTGTGGCATTTGATATTGTGGACCAAAGACTATTCCGAGCCCCTGATACAGAGGGCTGCTGACGTCAATCCTAAATTAGCTTCTATAGGCATGGATGAACTTCCTTCATCTGATTCTCTTTCCCAGTCCAGAGTCAGATCAGGAAAAGCGTTTACTCTGGGAATGGAAAAGTCTAACACAAGTGAACCCTGTTGATGTCAAACCTACACTGTGTGCTGGTTCATCCAGTAATAAAGCCATGCATGGTACGTACACAAGAAACGATGTCTGAAAAATGTATTGAAATTTTATCAAAAAAATAAATAAATAAGTGTGGTCTACAAGAACACAGTCCCATTAATAGCTTATTCAGCTAGAAAAAAAATTTACAAGAGACAGGGTCATCAAGTCTCTAGGAAATTTGGAAGAAATTTTCAGAAACAATTAAACACACCAATAGTCCATAGTGAAGTATCTTTCTAAGAGGGTTCAGTTATCATGTCCCACCCAGTCCCCAGGGTATCCCAGCAGAGAAAGACAGACTCCCAGAGAAATGATGTTTACTTGCAAGCATAAGTCTTGAGTACCAGTAAATATTTCCTTCCGTACGACTCTGGCTACCTGCCTATCTTTAATTCCAAGCCCTTGAAATTTTAGCTCATGAAATATTAAGATCTGTTTGTGCTTACCTATTTTTAGGACTGCTTCTCCAAAGGGTTCTGTTTGTATAATACATCAAAAAAAAAAAAAAAAAAAAGACAAAGTGCCTATTCGTTTCTTCTCTTTGTTGGGATATGTGGAAGGAAGGGAGTGGGGGTTGTTTTGGGGTGTGAGTTTGTCTCTGGTCAGCCTACACATGTCAGTGAAGTCACTTCTATTTAAGTCTTGGCTTTGTCATTCTCTGTGTAACAAGCTAGAATTATCAACAAGAAATCAGAACACAAATCAGTAATAGCTGCCAGAGAAAATGCCCAGAGGAAGAATTACATGGGTAAGGGAGGGGGAAGGGGAGGGCCATGCACAGCAGTATTAGTCAGGGGCTGGGTAATGAATGGCTCAGTCTAATCAAGTGCTTGCTATACAAACCTAAGGGCCTGGGTTCTATCCCCAGAATTCACATTGAAAAGCAGCCATGCTTGATGTCAAGAACTCAAAATCCTAACAGGAGAGGTAGCTAGCTGCGGCTCACTGGCCAGTCAATACAGCCCACTTTGTAAGCAGCAGAGCACTGAGAGACCCTGCCTCAAAAAAAGAAGGCTGGGAGCAACTGGAGAACAACCACCAAGGTCGCCTTACGGTCTTCAGACACATCTGGGCACATATGCACGCTTTATGGAAATGCAGACAAGAGACTTCTGCTGTCCAGACTCTCCAGTCTGCTGCTTCCTTCACGAGAATTCTCTGTTCAAAGCACGGAAGCTGGTCCTAATCTGAGTGCCAGGATGAAAAAAGAGGAAGCCGTTACTGGGAATGCAGAAGGAAATGGATGCTTCCAGAAGCCAGTTGAACAGTAGCAGTACCTTGGCCACATCAGAACACCGGAGTAGCCTCCCCAAGCATGTTTTGTTGATGTTTTGACAGTGTTCGGTGAGCTAATGGCACCCAGTTTCGCAAAGTCTTTTACTTACGTGCCAATCCTACATATTAAGTTGGCTCTCTGCCTGGCAGTGTCAGGTTGTTTGCAGGTTTTTCAGTCCCCAAAGGGGCAGACCTGCTTCAGCCAATCAGCGGTGGCATCCTTAGCTATTTCTAGTTTACCCTGAACTGCAGAAGCAGACTCTCCCCTCTGGACTCTGATATGCATGTGCTGATCTTTTTGATTTGTCAGTGGTTTATCTTGTTTGCTTTTTCTACTTTCACGTTGGTTAAAGAGACTGGGTATCACTATGTTGTCTAGGCTGCCCCAGAACTCAAAACCTTCCGGTGTCGTACTCCTAGGTGCTCGGCTGCCTGGAGAGTGCAGTCGCCCTGCCTATGGGCAGGAAGAAAGCCTCTTTGGAACTCTCTCAGTCCCTTCTCTGAAGATGGACAGGTTTTTCTTAAGTAGGCTTTCCCAGGACAAGATCACAAAAGCCATACCATAAAACAACTTTACCATCATCTCTAATCGGTTTTAGAGACGTAACCCACTCACAGTTTTATTGATAGAGAAGACTTGAAAGATCACCTACAGCCATATTTCATGTCGCCAGTGAGGATACACCTCTGAAAAAAATAAACAAATCTCCCCACAGCAGAGAATGCTTTGGTTATCAGTATGGAATGACACTGAAACGTCTACAGGACTAGCCGCCCCTGTCAGAACACCTACAAATTGTTCAGGGAAATCAGTACTTTTTACAATACCACACCCCTTCACCTCACTTCTCCTTCACATTGTGAATTTTTTGAAATAACTTATTATTTTTTGTTTTATGTACATTGGTGTTTTGCCTACGTGTATGTCTGTATGAGATTGTCAGATCTTGGACTGTGACCATGTGGATGCTGAGAATTGAACCCAGGTCCTCCGGAAGAGCAGCCAGTACTCTTAACCAGGAGTCATCTCTCCAGCCCCCACATTGTGATATTTTAATCCATTGGTTACATTTACTTTTGTTTGCAACATCTAAGCTCAGAGCCATTAATTAAACAGTGTGCAGAGCTGACGCATCCCAAATAAACGAAGCTGCTTGCCTCCGTTACCAGCTCTCACTTAATCCAATTAATTTGCCCAAGTCAATAGGAACGGTCAAGTTTATACTGCATCGAAGAAGCAACCAGTAATGTAGATAGATAACTAGACATTTCTGATGAGATTTCAAATGCCTTTTAGTATTTGAGTAAAATTCTCAAAACTGAAGGTCTTCCTCACATGAGTGAGGAGGAAACAGATAGATGTTGAAGCATGCACAGCAGAGGGGAGACTCTTCTTCCTCCTTACTGATTTACACACAGAGGACAAAGGATTCACAGAAAATCAGTAATCATGGTGGATGTCATTAGCATATGCCCAACAAGGGTGCCTGCATGAAAAGTCCCAGAGACAGCAAATAAATGAAAGGCCAGTGTGAAATACATTTTCATCTGTATCTTTCCCCTCTTTAGAAGCTGCTTATGACGTCTTAAAACTAAAGTTTGTAAGGGATACAGGCAAACAGTAGCAGTTCTATAAATGAATACGTGATCATTGCAAGCAAAATAAGCCAGAGATATTTACGAGTTTGTCAATAGTGAGAATACTTCTGCATCTAATGCTTTGTGTGTCTAAATTCTACGTTGTCTGACACAAAATCCAAAGACTTACTAAAATATTGACTATTCTTCTTCCCAGCCGTCCGTAGAGGAGGATTAAGCTAGCTGTTGGGCAGTGTTTCCATTGCTTTATTGTGAATCCATGTGGTAAAGTGCTTTCCATTTCTCCTGATTAATTGATAGAAGTCATTGACATAGCAGATCCACCCTAAAGAAGAATTTTCATGAAGCAATTTTAAAATGAAGGTAAATAATGTCTCTGGATTTAACTTCCAAATGCTGAGAAAGCATTTGGGAGCCTATCTTTTTAATTAATGTAGAGGAGCAAAGTAATAGGCTCTTACCTAAAGTCATATATATCTTATCTGGCAAGAACGTGTCACTGATGTACATTCCCCCTGTGTATACTTCCTAAATTTCTAGTCCTTACAAAGCTCCAAGTATCCATTGTTATTGTCAAGCCAAAAATTCCCCTAACCCAAGATGAAAAGATTCACTTTTATCAGAGGAACAATGGCCAATATGCAAGCCCCTTTATCAATAATAAATCTTCTTTATAAATTAACCATGAGACACAATATCAGTGGGTCTTCTTGTTAAATAGAGACTACCTAGGTAAGGCCATTATTGCTCGGACCAGCAGGAAGCAGATGGTTAAATACCACAATAGAAAATGTCACACTCGTTTTAATTTTATTATTGAAACCCAAACTTTGAGTGGCGGTAGACAGATTGCATTCATTTTTCATCCGTAAAACAACCATCTTGAACATTTCAAGGCAAAGAATGTCTTCATACACTGGTGTTGCAACCAATAAACCCTTTATGCATGGCAAGTTGGCAGAAACTATTAATAACATGTCTGTCAAATGCATGGTCGTCTTTTTTTTCTGTAGCATAAAGAGGGGGATCATTAATTATTGTTCCTGCCACATACAAAAGACACTATGATTGTCCTGGGTTTCTTACAGCCCAAATTCACCTAGTGACCACTCTTCTGTGAGATTTGAAAGCCATGGATCCTTATCCATTGACACAAAAAGCTGCCGAGCTCACTAGCACATTGCCTGTCTCTGCCTGGGCAACAAACGTGGTATTTTAGGTTGACTCTGAAAGAGGATTATGAATATGGATAGAATGCAAATGCTTCATCTATCTTCATCAGAATACAGGAATTCAAGCTGTTGAGGGGGGAAAGAGACCTTAGAATTCCCATACAAGGAAAGAAATTTTATAGCGCTTATCGCATGTTAGAAGACAGAGATTCAAGGAGAGCGGAGTGACTGCTCACGAGAAAGCAAGCAACAGACTTAGCAACAAGTGCAGAATAATTAGTCTGATGACAAATATAATGAACTTTCCGAGTGGGGAAGCGCTGTTTAGCACAACTGAAAGCGTGGTGGTTCTCACTCTTAGGCATTCGCTTGCTCTGTCCTCTGCTGGCTCCCTGTAGGGCCGGCTTCTTCTACTGACTGCTTTAAACACCCTCCTCCTAAAAGGGTCATTCCCTACACAAGTCTCCTACAATGGAGGAGGAAGGTGCTAGGACACATTTTCCTAACCAAATGTAAAGAGAACAAAGGGATTGGCACCACTCCTGTAGGTTCCTTCTGCATTTTCAAGGAGGTTTTAACCATAACTGAGTATAGAAAATATCTTGTCTTATTATTTCAATTCATCTGCAAGTCACCAAAGTGTAGGTAGAGAGGCTCGCCTCTTCTGGGCTTCCTATTTCCTTTTACTTTTAATGAATGCACTTGCATTTGCTTCTGTTGCTAGAGGACTGAAGTACAAGAGGTTTCTTTGTTATTTAAAGAAATCATCCAGTTTCTCGTAAGACTGTGATGCTGTGGCTTTTGTTCGTTTGGTTGTTTGATTTATTGTTATGAGACAATATCTTGCTATGTAGCATTGGCTAGCGTTACTCACTATGAGTGCTAGCATAGCCTTGGACGCATGACAATCCTGCCTAGGTGTCTGGAGTGTTGAGGCTGCATATCTGGTTAATGCTGGGGATTTAAAATACCTATGTATGATTTTTCTGTGTTTGAGTATTTTATCTGTGCTGAGTGGGAATTTGGGAAGGTCTTGCAGAACATAAAAGACTCTAATAATCTCTAGATCAAAGATGATAACAATAGTTGCACTTTTAAACCAATAGGCTCATATTGTTGCATGCCTATAATCATGTGTTAGTTCACCTGTTATACCTTCTTGGCTTTAAGCAACTGATTTCCTCTTTCTGGACCTCAGTGTCCTCATCTACAAAAGAGGATGCATACAGGGAGTGGAGTGATATGCAGATTTAAATGATGGGAAGAATGTAGAGAGACCAGAACAATCTTCAGACATAGGAAGTGCTATCAAAAGTACTATGTAGGTGTTAGCCATTAGAATTAATTTGTCTATTTTCATGGGACATAAAATCAAAGCTGGAAAAGGTATAAAGTGAGTTGAATAAGATGATGCTGAAGGTCACTTGTGTACCCACTCTTATTGGCTGCTAGATCAGGCATGGAAACATTTTTACCAGCAGTTGTATCCAGTGAGAGCAGAGATGGGTGTTACAAATGGGTCAGTGTGAGCACTTGGCTCTACTACTAGGCTAGGATTTAAGAAGAAAAAAAAAAAAAAAAAAAAAAAAAGCAGACACCCTGGGAACATGTAAGTCAGTGTCATTTCCTTTCCTACCAATTACAACAAAAATCCAGAGAGCTCCGCAAGCATATTATGATAAAGCGCTCTTTCTCGCTGCATCTCTCACATGTGTGGACACAGATTACTCATATGGACATATGTATATGATCTCCCTATAATCTTTTTTTAAAAACCTCTATTGAACGGGACTTTTTATTACCACTGGTTAAGAATGTCATATCGTAAGAATCTGGCAACCATTCAGAACCGTTTAATCTTTCACCAGGGTTTAATCAGATGAGGTTCATATCTCTTTTGTGCATTGTCAAGTGCCCACCACAATTTGTCTCCCCCACTCCGGACTGACAGATTGAGCGAATGAGCAGGGAGCCAGAACATTGGAGTCTAATTGCAATGTCAGCGCTGCTAACTGTATTTATGAGAAGAGAGTTCACACTATGACATTAATAATTTCATCAGATTACACATGTTTGCTTGACAAACAAGTAAGCTATTCTCTTTAAATTATCTGTGACTGGAGCTGTTTGCAGCTGGAGAGCAGCCATGAATTCCAGTTTAGAAAGAAAAATAAACTCACCGAAATGCTAAGCAACTTACGCTCTTGCATTTGAGGGGAGAAATTAAGCCGTGAAATATTTGCATCGCACTAGACTTTATAAATCCTGGTTTCCTGTCAATAGGAAAGAAAAATTGGTTAGGAGCTTACAATAAAAAGGAAGGGTCAGGAAGTGCAGTAATTGTGTCTTGCTGTAACTGTAGTTCAAAAATAGCTTCAGGCAGAGACATGAAGTCTTTTCGTTTGCCTTGACTTTCGAAGCCACTAGATGCTCACCTGCAGTGGCTCCTGTGATTTGTGGCAGCTTACCAAAGGCACAGGATAATAAAGACAGTTTGTTACCCTCTAATTTTGGAGGGGCATAACACATGAAGCTTGTACAGCAATCTCTTTCCTGCATATTTCACTCCATAAGGGAAACAATAAGAGAGAACATGACATGTATTAGAGAAGTAAATTACAATGTTATACTCTTTGGTCCAATAAACCATCGTGGGCTGTCATGTGCCTGACTACTGAAGTGTTGTTTTATGCTACGGCTTAATCAGCTGGGTCTAGGCTGTGCTTTCTTATGCGGGTGCCTTAGGCAGCATAAATGCTATGATTCACACCCATGATCACAGAGGCCTAGACGGTGAGGGCCGTACAACCTGCCAGGTATGTTATTGGCCTGGGTGATGGATCTCCTTGCAGTTAATTTAGAAGAGGGAACGGGACTTGAACCCAATTGTTAAAATGATCACAAAACATCCAGCCACCTGTTTGTCTTATTTAATAGGAGCATCTTGCTGTTGTTGTTGGTCCCAACAAAGGCAATGTTTCATCATTTGAGCCTAGAATCTGTGCCCTTGTGAGAACCCCACAGGCAGGAAGCTCCGTATTTATGAAGCTCCGTGTGGCTGCATGATATGAGCCCAAATGCAAAAAGTTACAGGGAGATATATGGATTCCGTCACCAGCAAGCCCCCGAACAGAGGCCCGCCTGCTATAAATACTAACAAAATTGGTGTCAGAAGAAACTATTTGGCCTTCCTTTTTATATAATTCAGATAGTAGTTTTCTGTTTGCTTTCAGTATTCTGTGGCAGCAGGCATTGTTAATATAAGGAAACAAAGAGAACCTCTGTAACAGATTCTTATCCCCGCATAATCTCCATTTATGAGTATGTGGAATTATTGACAAAACTAACAGATCTGATTAGAGAGATGGAATAATTTATCCTTGGGAGGGAGTAGGATTGGAAAATTTACTTACCGCCAGAATTTTACACAGACTGAAGGGGGGAAATATTCATGAACCTGAAAGACTAAAGCAGCCCTCCTCGTTAAAATGGCTATTAGGAGAAGAGAATCGAGTGGAGGCAAGGATATGGAAATGGCAGACCCCTTAAGCTGCACCCATGGGAACCAAATATTGTAGAGGAGAATGTGATAGCACTCAAGATTGAATACAGGCTTGCCCCTGTTAATGCCAAAATGTTCTAAACAACCAGAACGTAGAAGCTGCCCAAATACCCATCTGTATCCCATTGGATCTAGAAAATGTGTTATGTACACACAATAGAATACCATTCGACCTCCAGACCGAACCAAAATCCTGACCCATGCCTCAACAAAGATAAACATTGAAGCCATGAGTCTAAGGGAAATAAACCGGACAAGTACTATACGATTCTGCTTACCTGAAGTTTTACGGCCTGAGACAGTTCAATTCATAGGCAGGGAACACAGCAGAGTGCCTTGCAGGGCCAGGGAACAAGAAAGCATGGAAGTGATCTGCTTAAGATTCGAGAGTCTGGCATGTTGAAGCTGGCCTAGAAAGGGATGCTGATCATGTCGCACAGCACAGCAAACTATGTGTGTACTTGCCACTGGGCTATGTAGTTTAAAGTGACCAAAGTGGTCACTTTATAACAGTAAAACAGATTAAAAACTAAAAACAAGTATATTGAAGAAAAAGAGGGTTCTGCCCCCACTGAAGCCATTGAAGACCCAACGCTAATCACTTGACTCTCTGAGAAGAGAGAGCACAAAGAGGCAAATCCTGGGGACTGGGGAGGTGGCTCAGTTGGGAAAGCGCCTGCTGGGTCAGCCTGAGGACTGAGGCTTGCACTCCAATCATCCATATAGAAAGCCAAACTTGTTGTATCCTGCATCTATAACCTCAGCACTGGGCAGGCGGAGACAGAAGGATCTTTGAGGCTTCCTGGCTAGTCAGTCTAGCGAAACCGGCTGAGCTCCAGGTGCAGCGAGAGACCTAATTTGCAGCATTAAGAAAACTATTAAGGAAGACCATTGGCACCTGTGGCTTCCATGTGCATACACGTGTATGTGCACTAACCTATGCATGTACACATGTGTATACACACACACATACAGAGCCATTTCTCAAAGATGCGAGTTTCCAATTAAATAATATTGAGTTCTAGCCTGATGTTGTAGGGCACGCCTTTGATCCTGGCACTCGGGATGCAGAGGCAGGTGGAGCTCTGTGAGTTCGAGGCCACGTAGTGTACATAGTGAATTCCAGGACAGCCAGGGCTACACAGTAAGATCCTGTCCTGACAAAAACTAAATTACTATGTATATGTGAATATATGTATATTATACTCTCTCTCTCTCTCTCTCTCTCTCTCTCTCTCTCTCTCTCTCTCACACACACACACACACACACACACACACACAATATGTTCCTTTAACCTGGATCCAAAGTCTTTCCTGGTCCCAAAGACAATGGCATGTCAGTGTTGACAAACAGTGTACCATCAGAATCAAAAGTTACTGCTAGTGTGCTGAAACATTCAGCCTTTAAGGGCACAATGTCATTACTATAGAAAGGCAAGTATAAAAGTCCTTAGTGTTACAAAACTTATTCTGCTCACTTTGATACACAATGGCATTGTTACCATTAAAAAAGAGCAGATCTTTTCTGAGACAAGATTCTAAATACGGGTACGTGGCATGTACCTGTAATCCCAGAGTTGAAAAGGCAAATACAATAAAGTCTCTGGGGCTTGCTCAACATCTAGTCTAGCCAACCAGTGAGTTCCAGGTTCAATGAGAGATCCTGTCTCAAAATGAAGGTAAAGAAAGATTGAAGACTGACTACTTCTGTCTTGCATATACATGTGAACATATGTGTGTGCACATGGGTGATCCTGTAAACACAGGTAAAAACTCATTTAAAAAGCACTGTATCGTATGTACACAGGAGGACAGGGATGCTGAATGATTATTACTCTGTGTCTATTGAGTCCTTTCCTTCTGCCATCAAATTTCTCACCCTATTCTGAGGGAGACAGACTGGTGGGTACAAAGAATCATGGGTAGTAATCAGAACATACAGAACTTCCAAAACAGTGGCTTTTGCTCCAAAAACCATCAAGAGTAAAGATATTTCAGCGTGACATTCAAGGACTATTGGAACCTGGAAAAAGTAGAATACAAATGAACAGTTCTATCCAGCCCAGCCGAGCCTGCCTCATAAAGCATCATACACTTAAAGAAGAGATGGAACTGCTTCAATGGAAGGCTCAAACTTCTGTGGTATCAGTAAATGCAATTAACATGCCATTTCCCCGAATGTATTCCAGAGAATGCTTGTTCTAAACACGTGGGGAAAGCTTCACAGACCCTGAGGTTTACGTACTGTGTCTGTAAAGCACTGTGCTGCCAAAGGCCCTGGTAAGTCCAGCAGACATGAAGATGCTTGAGTTTTATTTAGTATGGCCTAGTCCAAGATGTTTCCATCACATTCCTGTTGTAGAACGCACTGTAAGTAACAGAGAAGTGGTTTAAATGATGAAGATGCTAGCCTAAGATAGGGTCAAATTCTGGAATATTTGAGCCTACTGGTACATTCAGGGGTCCTGGAGCCAAGCCCTCAAAGATGTCCAAAGCAAACTATACATTACATCTTCAGTGTGACAGGGACACTAAGTAGCAGTGCTATCCCTACAGTGACCCATTCTGGAGGCTGACTCACTGGGATCATTTGAATGCATCAGTTTGAAGCCAGCCTAGGGAACATAGCAAATGTGACAAAGAATCCAGAGATGTTTTGAGCCAAGGTGAAATGTGCTGATACGGTCAGTGGCTGGGAACCCACCCTGCACCTCCAGGAAGACATGAACCATACATACCCTGGACACTGCTCTCCTCTGCTTCCCTCCCTCCTAGCCAGACAGACTATGGACGTGAAGAAGTTCAACCCCATGACACTACCATTAAGCAGTGCTAACAAGGGATTGATTTCACCAGTGCAGAGGGGTAAATTGCCCATCCTCTAGAAGCAAATGAACTCATTGGGGCCCCTAGGGCATTGTTCATTTACTAATTCATTTACAAATTGTTTGCTTCTTGGCCTCTAATTAGTGGCATTCTCCTTGGTGACCATGTGTGTGGGAACAGTGTGCATCTCAAGTCTTTTTCTCATTACTCGGTGGCCATTTATCTTGCTCCTCAGGAGGGAGGCAGCACGTGGGAGCCGTGGCTATACATCATGTGTCAGAACCAGAAAGGCATCCATCAGGCTGCCTAGTAAAGCTGAATGGAACAATGACAGGGGACTGACAGGTTTGCTTTCTAATTCAATTCTTGATGCCCTAAGAATAGGTTCTGCTCTCTATTGTCATTGAGATATCAGAGATAAAGTCATTTAGAAAAGGTGGGAAACTGATACTACCTATGCACATAGATACACAGCCCAGTTACTAGTCTCCTGGGAGAAGGGTTCCCACTGTCAGTACCAGTTGTGATGTGTACTGGGTTCAGGGTGAGTTAAAACACAGGATCTCTTATTTTAAGATCAATGAGAAATTAGACGTCTCTGACTAGAAAGCTTCCCTCCACTCTTCCTTCACCACCTCTCTCCTGATGTGACATGGCTTCCATTGCCAGGCGGTGTCCTAGGAAAAACTATAAATCATTACCAAGATCCTACTGCTCAAGTTTACTTCACACAACGTCAAATTCAAATGCAAATAGGTTTAAGTCTCGTGGACTCGCTAGAGCTTCAAACTCCTGTTCTGTCGATTGTCCAGGCACTTAAGTCTCCCCAGAACAATAAAAGTAGCACACAAGACAAGCGTAGCTGCTTTTATTTCTCTTCACGCATGTTGTCATTGTCACCCGGAGGAGTAAGGAGGCCTGGAGAAAACAGAGCTTCCTTGTCTCACACCTGAGCTTTCCTCTGTGCCTCTGTCCTAGATCTGCCCCCAGTCACACGTGTAGCCTATGTACCTCAACTCACGGGCTCGAACGTGTGAAGAGCACCAAGCAGACTTCCACTTTCCCGGATGACTTACCTGAGTAAGGAGGCAAGGATTAGTATACACTTCGTCCAACTTCACTGGGAAATACAAACTGGAACAGAAGGCCATTCCAGGGGTCAGGCTGGGGAACACAGAGGGCAGAAGCTGCTGCGAAGGCTTACTGACATGAAGAGCAACACAGAGACTGGACACCTGTAAACCTGACCTAACCCACATGCTATAGAATACAAAATGCTCACCCATGTAAGGGTCTGGCCATCTTACAAGGAACGCTGACCCTCCATCTTCCACAAACACTTCAGATACAGTGTTCATAAGCTGGAGATACATTCAGCAGTTAAAAGCACTCAGTGGGATCTATGTTTGGTTCTTAGTACCCTATTGGTAGCTCACACGCATCTGTAACTCCAGTTCCAGGAGATCTAATACCCTGTTTGGGCCTGCACAGGCCCCAGGCACTCCTGTGCTACAACACAAACACGTAGGTACTCTTAAAAAATATAAAGCAGCTAAACTGTCTATGACTAGGATGCAGGATTCAGCTGAGGGGTAGCTCTAGGACTCAGTTTGAACAACTAACCTTAAAAAAAAAAAAATCTGGGGGCTAGAGAGATGGCTCAGTGATTAAGAGCACTAGCTGTTCTTCCGAAGGTCCTGAGTTCAAATCCCAGCAACCACATGGTGGCTCACAAGGAGAATGCCACTAATTAGAGGCCAAAAAGCAAACAATTTGTAAATGAATTAGACATCTGACGCCCTCTTCTGGTGTGTCTGAAGACAGCTACAGTGTACTTACATACAGCAATAAATAAATCTAAATAAATAAATAAATCTTTAAAAATATAAAGAAAATAATAAATAAATAAATAAATAAATAAATAAATAAATAAATAAATATCTCAGGCCATGTGCTTTCATAGCGCTGTTGATCCATTAATATCCTCCTTTAACATCTGTGCTGCTATGCCCCCTGTTTCACCCCCTTGCCGTACCCCCTCTGCTCACCTGCCTCCCACACCCCCACCCCCACTGTCACACACACACACACACACACACACACACACACGCACGCACGCACGCACGCACGCACGCACGCACACGCACACGCACACGCACACACACACAGCTCCCATTGTGGAATGAGTTGGAGATCTTTCCCAGATGCACATAATGCCAACAAACACGCTCATAATTCTCAGCCCCTCCCCCGGCTGCCTCTCAGAGCAGGGAGAGCCTTTTCTTCCCACGGTGAGGCACACAGCTCTCATTTTGCTCAGAGCAGATGATCGTTTTCTCCTAGGACATCACTTGGTATCACTGAGGAAAAGCATGGCTAAGTGCCATGTGAGAAAGGCTGCTTCCAGAACATTCTTCCTCCCTCTCTATCTCCTGCAACTTGTTGCACTGACCTCCCACCCTCTTCAGATGCACATTTGATAACTGATGATGGAACATGTGACATTTGACAGACAGTTATCATGAGGTTATTATAGTCATCCCCGTGCCTGCCTTGGTCACTGTAGAAATCATATTATCCGAGTCCTAACTAGACACCTTATGGTGTTAGAAACTGTAAAAGAATGTGTGTGATAAGCAAACCAGCAAACAAACAAGACCCTGTACACGGAGCCTGAAGAACTGGTTCAAGGAACAAAGCCCAATTTTCCATCTCCTGTATCAAGGAAATGGATTAGTGACAGCTAGTCCAGACACCACGTCTCACAGCACCAGGCAGGGTCACTATTGAATGGCTCCTACCAGGCCCTCCTTGTGTGCAAAGAGAGGAACAGGAGGAAGTCATTCAGGAGAGGCCACTCTGAATGGCATGCAAGGACTTAGTGAAATACACACTCAGGACAGCTTTCTTAATCCTCACAAGTCCGCCCAGCATGGCTGTGGGGAGGAGTTGAGTGAATGGTGGTTATAAATACGCTGGTCTTGCCTGCTGATTAAAGTGCTGTGTGTGATGCCTCTTTAGAAATCAAAGGAGTTATCCCGCTAATGAACTAAATTAGACTGAACTAACATTCATGTTAATAATTATTACTTACAGAAGTAGCTGTGTTCGAGGTGTTAATGATAACATGAATGCTGAATGTATAATATTTCTCAGGTGCATAGCTTCCAGTTTAAAGTAGACTTGACAGAGATGCAAACACCCTCCTGGCTCACTTTTGAAGCTAGGAGGAGTTTCTCAGTGAGGTCCTATGGAAGTAATGAAAAAAAAAAAAAAAAAAAGCCAAACCTTTGGTCTGGAAAGATAGCTCAATGGGTAAAGACTCTGCGCTACAGGCTTGAAGCCCAGGGTTCAGACACCCAGAGCTCACACAAAAGCCTAGAACAGTGATGTGTGTCTGTCACCGCAGGGCTGGACAAACAGTGACAAGTGTGTCTCAGAGGTGTGTTGTCCAGCTGCACTAGCTCAGTGAGCTCCATGTTCCGAGACATAACGTGTCTCAGAAAGTAAGACAAGGAGCAATAGTAGAAGATGACATTCAAATCTGGCCTTTACACATCAGCGCTTGAACACAATCTCACACACAGGAGTGCGCGCGCGCACACACACACACACACACACACACACACACACACACACAGAAGAATTAACCGGGAAAACTCACATAAACTCCATATGGTACTCATTTACTTAAAATGAGCCATGATAAAAAAAGAAAAGCAATTTTGTGCTCTCGAGGCTAGAAATGAAAAGATACGCGTTGGTGGTAGTATTGATTTTTATTCTTTAAATCTACTAAAAGGCTGTTAGTAGGCATAGGTTATGGTTACAGTGAGCCAACAAGAGCTACTTTTGCTCCTCTGGGGAGGAGGCAGCTCTACAGGTCCTTTTGTCAGTGTCAAGGAGTGGGAAATAATGAGAAATACCTGGTGTAGATCGTCATTAGCATCCATGAACAGTTTAAAGTCCCCATGAGTGAGTTGCCCTTTTGTTTTTCAGAGTAGCTACCATTCTGGGACTCCTTAAAACAGCAATAGCCAAAGCTACTTGACAAAGGGGAAGTAGCCTTCCGGGTCTAAGGTGTGAGTGTATTCAAGTTCACACAGGATCTCACCAGAAAATAAAAGAGGAACTGGACTGAGATGTGAGCTGCACGAGCTCAGACTACAATCAGAGCCTCATGCATTACCAGCATGGAGAGGCAAAGCTAAGCGAAGCCGATGTAGGAAGACGTCTCTTCATCCCTGAGGAGAAAAAAAAAAAAGATCCTTTAAAAAAATAAAACTTCAGCTGGACTTTGTGGCACCAGCACATGATGAATCCCAGCACTTGGGAGGCAGAAGCAGGCAGATCTCTGAGGTTGAGGCCAACCTGGTCTATAAAGTGAGTTTTAGGACAGCCAACAGCCAACTTATCTCAAGAAACACAAACAAACAAAAAGCAACAGCAAAACATTAAAAAATGATCAAATGAAATCTCTTACTTTCCCTGACAGTAGAGTTGATATCGTAGCTAAAGCTAAAACAGTATGAAGCCACATTGTTACATGATCTTTTTGAAAGACTAGAATCCTCCCAAAGTCATGATGGACAAAATGCCACGGGTACTTTTTCCCTCAGGCTTTACTTGTCCAACACGATTACACATTAAATACTTTCCTCTCGTGGCTGCTTTTCCTTTTATAGCAAGATGAGTCCTACAGCAACGAAAATGAATTTTTCACACAAATGTTTGACTTCAACACTGTTTGGTTCAAATTATAGAGAAAGGAGTTTTCTGGAAATTATTATGTTTTTATTAAACATTTATTAGGCATTAGGGTAAGCCAGTATGGATCAGCCAGTATGGATAGAGATGGCAGATTTTTCAAGTTATTTCTACCAATGGTAGGGAGTTAGAAAAAATACTTTTTTGGTTTTTTTAAAGTCTCGGTATTTTATGATAGTTTGCACTAACTTGAACCCCCAAGGGCAGTGCCTGCCCTTGTCGACTGAGTGTTTTCCATGGTATGTGTGGCATCAGACTCAGGATTTGAACAGGTGTGTGTCTTGCTACGAGTACCCACAGCCTGCTCGCCTTCCCAGTTACAGCGTCAGGATGGCTCACATCAATTAAACCGGGAGGGAGAGTGGCCTCATTGAAGAATCCGCTTCCTAAGAATCAACTGTAAAGAGACGAAGGTCATGTGGCAGATTTTGCCTCCCCCCCACCCCCGCAACCCCGCCCCTCACTTAGGCAGAAGACTGTGGGAATGCAAATTGCTTTATTGGTGAAAGGAATTAAAATTATAAAAAGCCAGGCTTTAAAGAAGTGCAAAATCAGGGCTGTGTAGAAACAGGGACAATATAATTGTGGTATGGATCCCCATATGAGACTAAATTATCTAGATTTTAGTAACGTCAGCAGTTCTGTGCAGCCGCTGGAACGCAGCCAATGCACCACGTCTGCCTCATTTTTAAGACGGCTCTGATTCGACGCAATCGTAAGTATGCAGAAAGCTAAAATTGTTTCGGGTAGCTGGGTGGCACTTCCCAGATACATGTCCTTGCATGTATTCTACGTGACTACCTAATAACACAGAGAGGGCATTACGTCCCTAAGCAAAGGCTGTTTATTAACAGTTCTACCTTACCTATACCATCTTCCCCATAAGAGAAGGAAAAAGGAGGGACCCCTTCCCCAAGTCCACACCAAGACTGTCTTACAGCACACCATTCAGTAATACTGCTTTGTAACAACTCAATAAAGCTGATAGTTGTTCTGGGTAATTACCCACAGCCCCCTGCAGGACAAATTAGCATTCACGACCTGAATAATGCTTACTAGAAAGAGTTCAATGGAATTTACTTAATCAGAGTCAATGCTTTCTGTTAGCTAATTTTTTTAACCTAGTCCCCAGTGCCTGCTAATAGCAAATATCTATCAAGCTAGTATTTGATATTTGATAAAGGGGGGCAATGCAGTCATTTTTAAGTAAGTAATGTATTTGGTAGAGAGAATCTAGAAAATAATTGGGTTTTATTTAATATCTAAACTATAAAAAATGCCATTTTCTTTTAAAGTTTCTAATTGGATTTTTTTCTCTTTTTAATACTTAATTTTTTTAGAAAGACAAAATGAGATTATTTCACTTTTTATTTATCCTCAGTATATTCTCCATTCACTGAGAATGCTAGACTAATGATCATAATCTTAGGATAGATATTTCATAATCACTCTGTAACCTTGGTCAGTAATTAGAGCATTTTTTAATAGAGAAGAGGTACTGTCTTTGATAGTTTGATTTTTGTTTTATTTATTCTTTTATGATTTTCTGGATGTGAATCAAAATACCGTGGAATCATGTCAGACAACATGATGAGGCAGAAGCTATATCAACTGAGCATCAATCACACGCAAAACATTCTTGGAGGAAAATCATTGATTTCATTTTTGCTTGAAATGGCTCAGTGAAGGAGGTACCGCTATCCTTATACTTATGAAGGAAGAAATGGGGTCCAAATGTAAGACACGGATTCAGGGGCTCAGTAAGGAACGGAACTCAAGATACCTCAACCAAAGGTTATGCTCAGAGGGGGGGGGGGAGGAGGGGGAGAGGGGGAGGGGGAGGGGGAGGGAAAGAGAAGAGGGAAGGGGAGAGGGGGAGGGGAGGGAGAGAGAAGAGGGAGGGAGGGGAGGAAGAGGGAGAAAGAGGAGAGGGAAAGAGAGAGGAAGAAAGAGAGGGAGAGAGGGGGGTACATTTTTAGAAAACCAAATCTTAAGCTGATTCCCTGACTGGACTTCTTCGTGAAATAAGATTTCGTACCCTGGGTGAGACTTCTCTAAGCTACACTCCTTGCCTTTGAAGGACGCTCCTTTAGACACCAGGCCATAATGATATCTGTTTGAGTCCAGCTGGCCATCGTCCTGTCATCTTGTATGCAACTCCACAGTCCAGCAGAGCAAAAGGCAGTTCTGACCAGATTCTGTGATGGAACGTAGGTTAGTCAGACCAAACTCTTGAGGACCAAGGTCTGAGCTCTTACCCCACACAGCCAACCAGCACCAGACGAGTTTTTCTCTGTGATACAACCAGCAGAGATGTAACAACTTCTGAGGGTGTGGAGACAGCCTAAAAATCTTGGGTTTTGAGGCATCATATCAGGTTTTGTTTAGTTAATGTGGTTGTTTCTGTTTCTATTTTGTATTTATTTGGAGGATGTAATTATTGGGGGCAGCTTGGGATAAGGACATTATGTGGGTGGTTAGAACCCAGAGAGAAAGGCCCTGAACCCTCCACTGATAAAATTCTATATTTTAAATGTATATAGCACTTCAGAACTACTGAAAGAGAGGTTTTGCCCACATCAGCTCCTGTGTGCAAAGCTTAAGGGAATTTGGTGCTTAATTAAATTTCTTGGGGTGCAAAATGGTTATCCTATTTCTAAATCTAAATAAATAAAAAACTTTAGGGGCTTCAGAAAAGCTGTAACACATTTTTGCACAGATTTCCCTTTCGAACGTTAAAGTGCTGCAAGGAAAACGAGGTCCACATGTTTCTGATTTACTTAGGGTTGTATCAAAATCTTCTGTTGCCATTGACATTTGATGATCATGGAGTTTACTGAATGCTTTTGATTTGCCTTTAACTCAAGAACAGAAAGTTGATTTGTCAAGCCTTAAGTTCCCAAACCCCAAAGCATTAAATTTGGGCGGAAGACAACAAACTTAAAATTCTGCATCAGGCATTAAATTTAATAAAAACATTTGTCTCGTTATCTCTATAATTCTGCTTACATGCATATGCGTATGCCTGGCCATAGGGATACATGAACACATTTTGTATAGTGACATGGTAAAGTAGGAGAATGGAAAGACACTAGGTATGTTTCTCCTTACTTACTTAAACATTAATAGATAATGATTATGATTAAGTGCAAAAAATAAAGCCGGACAGTGGTGGCGCACCCCTTTAATCCCAGCACTTGGGAGGCAGAGGCAGGCAGATTTCTGAGTTGGAGGCCAGCCTGCTCTACAGACTGAGTTCCAGGACAGCCAGGGCTATACAGAGAAACCCTGTCTTGAAAAACCAAAAAAAAAAAAGGTGCAAAAATCATGTACTGAGCGTCATTACCAATGTCACCCGTGCGTCGGCAGCCGGCAGCCATTGTTCATCCTCCAGCTGACATCTCCCAGGTCTTCATCCTCTCAAATATCATAGTTATGTAAGACACTGTCCTTGTGGCCCTCACCATATCAGAGGTCTTTAAAATGACAGCTTCCTCTGATTCAAGATTTAAAATGTGGTTGGGCTTGTGCTTGAAGTATAATAACGTCACCCGACCAGAGTCAGCTTCGGGGTGGGGTAGGGGGTGTTGGTGGCCCTGAGTATACAGGGCCTCTTCTGTTGTGCTTCTCTGTAGACGGTATAGGAGGGAGCTGTTCACTCCAGAGTCTGATTGGAATATGTAGTCCTTTATAGTTATGGTTGGACCATGGACATTTCTCCTCTTAGACCTAGTGTGAAAACTAAGAAAATGATTGCAACCAAGAAGAGGAAAAATGCATCCCGAGACCTCGAAGATAACTGTGTTTCACATTGTATTAAATTCTTCTATTTTACGCTTGGTATATGTGTATTTATTGTGGGTTTGTTTGGGTTTTTTTTCATCTTAAGTTTTATATTACCTTAACCACTGGTGACTTAGACCAGCCAGATACTCGACTGTGCTTTAGACATCGAAACAGACAGCAATCACCAAGATGCGATCTCTAAACATTTAAGTTGTCCTGGCCATCGAACTCCATTAGTTGACACTACAGATGGTGTCTTTGCCCATGTCAATCACCTTCTCTTGAGAAGGAACAATTACCCATCTGTATGAGAGACTTAGCAGCATGTCGGGGCACTGGACACACACCCACAAGTACAGGACTTTGCTTCTTTCCCTTCCACAATAGTGATGGGTGTGTGCTTCTGTCATCGAGGGAGGCATTGGTAAGAAAGCCAAGAGTTTGGGGGTGTGGAGAACAAAGGATGGTCACCTGGGGGACTTTGTCTGGAGAACAAAGGGTAAATGCAGGTGGTCTTCCAGGATATTTGTAATTCTTCATTTCCTTTCCAGTACTCTTGTGAACCATCTTCTTTTTTGTGCATCTTTCTCAAGAGGCCATTGGCTTTTCTACAGTATTATCCATGTTTATGTTGTATTTGGGGTTTTTCTGGGCACTCGGGGGCAGGGGGAGATGGTTTTGTTTCATTTCCTTTCCTTTTGTTGAGGAGGGGGTTCCAGTAGCCCAGGCTGGCCTCCATCTGTCTATGTAGATAAAGATGATCTTATACTTTCATGCCCACGTGCCGGGATTGAAGGAGTGCACCACAATGCTAATTTTTTTATGATGCTGGAAAGTAGACACTGTGCATGCTTGCCGAGCACTTGACCAGCCAAGCTGTATCCAGGACCTGTTTAAGGGGCTCGTTATCATCAAACTATACTAGTGGTAATGCTAGTAATTATGTTCTGGTGCTGAGGATTCAATTGGGGTCTGAGGCATGCTGGACAAGGGCTTTACTGTGGAACTATACCCCCAGCTCATAATCCTGCAGCTGTCTTCTTCTAGGCCATTCTCCCCCTAACTGCAGGGCGCTTGAGGAGCTTGACGCTCTATTCCTAAAGAAACTTCTAAAAGATTACCGTTTGCAAATGGTACTTTTGCCTTCTTGTCTGGTCTTTCTTTCAGGTACTTTGTGTGGCAGTAGGAGGAGCTGGCAGGATTTAAGGGTTATTGCTAATCCCAGCCAATGATTCCTCTTCCTCTACCACTTGCCAGCAATCCTGAAATCTTAGTATCCATGAATTGAGCTACCACCCACTCTGTATTGCATCCAAGAATCATGACCATATGAATGAAAAAAATTATAATTAAACTCATTACTTCACACGCAACATGGAAATTTTAATTTAAAAGTTTGTATATGTCAGAGAGAAGAGAAAAACAGCTACTCTGTTTCATTTTTGCTATTAAGGTCTTCAGTGACCAACACGTTCATTGATTACTCCCACTAAACAGGAAATTAACTGATAGTAGTTCAGGCTGGATCCTGCCTGCCGATGCTCACAATTCCCCAATCCTAAATAGCTGGTGTGCAGCCCCACAGGCTTGCCCATGCACATCTCCTTGTCCTTGACTTCCAGATTTATCCGTAGTGCCTGTACCAGCCAAGGGACAGCACAGCTTATGCCATTAATATTGGATGGTCATTAATTATACTCCAAGTGCTTTACCCATGAATCCAAAGCAGTGAATGTAGAAAAAAAAATCGTATAGAGAAAGGTACTGATTTTAGCTTTATAAATAGTAGAGCCCAGTGCAACAAATAACATAAATATTAGTGGTCTTGGATCAGTTTAGTCCACTGTTAGTTAACACACCAGCTTATGGAGACAGACTATTCCTAATGAATCCCAGTAGGGGTGGTATACCTTATAAGCCTCTTCAGATAACACTTCTTGACTTCCTAAAAACTGGGCCTTACCGTGACCCCATTTCATGGAAAATTCCACAAGCCAAGGTTCAATGACTATTATGACACACATAACCACTGACTCACTCTCCAGTCACTCTTGCTGGGATTTGGACCAGGACCCAAGATTTTATTTAAGGATTGTCGCCAGCCTTAGATGAGCAGAGAGTGACCTGTTAAGCGCGGGTTCAGCCTCCTAGCATGAGCAAGTCTTATAGTGCCCTTGACTTTGTGGCATTGGCTTGTGACATTCCTCTTCCTTTGTATTCTGTTCCCTGCTGGACACACACAAATGCTGGCACTCCTACAGCTGTACTGCTGGCTCTCCGTGACAGGGATCTGCTTCTGGGATGAAGGACCTGAAAGCGTGGGTTGTATGAGGGTTTCATGCAATATGCAGCATTCCCAGATTGCGGTCATTCCTGAGAGAAATGTGTGTAACTCTCAGTCAGGCTACGATGGAGGCTGCGTCTCTCATGGCTGTTTAATTCCTAAGCAATGCAATTGACTTCAGTAGCAAACGATGCACTTAGCGAGCTTCCATCCGGCTTCCCAGAAAGATCGTGAGCTATAGCTAATATAGACTATCTATCTGCAAGAGAACAAGAGAAATGTCAGCGTTGTTCTGTGGGGTTCCAGGGCTCTGCTAAGAATCAGCAGTTCAGCTAGTAGAGGGAAAGGCCACAAGAACCATCCAAGAGGTACCCACTGACTCCTCCCTATCCGGAAGCCCAAAGCTGCTCACTTGCGGATACCTGCCCTGAGCGCATGCGTGCATTTTGCAGCTCTCCACCCTACCATTCGCCTATCCTCCAACTAATTAGCTAATTAGCCCACATCAGGATGTGAGAAATTCATGCCACCTTTTTTTCAGTCCTGGATTTTAAAGCTACTCACAATTAAAATAGCATGAAATTTTAAATACATTAATACAGATGAAGTTATATATGTGGCGTATACAGGTCAAATTATGATTCCAGCATCCAAGGGAAAGATTGTATTTGATTTTAAAATAGACTGAATCACAGATCTGCTCCCTTTCCTTGTTTTGAGCTTTAAATAAATAGTTTAAAATAAAATAAGTACCTCATATACACATTTGTGTTAAAATAATATAAAACACCCAATATTAGAACATTTTTACACGTGGACACTTAAGCAGAATCTATTTTATGTCAGAGAAAAATGACAAATAGCGTATCATTTGATGCTTCATAATTTTTGGTTTTTAGCTTTCTGGGTCACTGGTTTTTCAGAGTTTTCATTCTCTCCGCACATTAGTTATGTGATTGAGGAGGGTGTCCGGCCGCTCCGCCGTGGGAAAGGATGATGTGCTGGAATTAAACCCTTCTTTTCTTTTGGCTGAGTATACAAAGCGCAGTGTGACTTAGTAGCCCTTCTCCTGTGTGTAGCAGCTGCTATCTGCTGTGGGTCGTGTTGAGAAGACATGGTCCCTGGTACCCAGATGAGAGTCGTGGATTAAATAGACTCAGCCCTGAGCCATGGTCGAGTGGTGTGCTCCTGGACACAGGAGAAAAGTGGGAGGCAGCTGCTGATTGACTTTAATGAAGGAGTCTGTTCACCTAAGGTTAGGACGGCAGGACGGATCGAGCGCACTTCATCTCCAAGTAACCCACGCACAGGCATGGGACGCCACTGAGTACAGAGAGTGAGTGAAAGGCCAACCACACATCCAGGAGAACTGGAAACCCAGGGTTGGGTAGGATTGTCCAGGAGAGACAGAGAGAGGGAGGGGTGGATCCCCTCTGAAGATCAAACCCTGGGCTTCACACAGTTCTGTCACATGTCCGACCACTGAACATTCTCCCAGCCCCTGGGCATTATAAGAAATTCCAGATGGTTTAAGCTAGACTGCTGCCCATTTTCTTGACATTTTGTTTTTAGCTAATTAATTAATTACTCCATTTTCAGTGATGGGGATTATGCCCAGAGCTTTATACATGTCGGCAAGTCCTCTACCAGTGAACTAAATCTCAGTCTCCATACATTTTTTTCTATCTTTATTAAATGACCCTTGCTGACATTTTAAGGAGAAAGGAAGCAAAATTTTTACATTGAAAATTATTTAAATCAGTTAAATAACAAATAATTCTGATAATAATTAAAGCTCATCAGATCTCTTACAAACTATTAGTATGATAAATCTGACTCTTGCTTAATTTTTACTGTTTGTTTGTTCTGAAGCTCACTCTGTAGACTAGGTTGGCCTTGAACTCAGAGTTCCACCTGCCTCTGTCTCCCAAGTGCTGGGATTAAAGGCGTGCAGCACCACCCCCTGGCTCATTATTCATTTTAACATATTGAATACTCTAACCTGCTCTTCCTTAGCAAGAAATTTGTAGCTCATTTATCATCATCATCATCATCATCATCATCATCATCATCATTATCATCATCATCATCATACTATTCTCAAACAAGGTTTTATGTTCTGAAGGGTGACCTTGAACTCATTCTGTAGCTAAGGATAACCTTGAATTCCTGATTTCCGTGGCCTACCTCCTGTGTGCTGGGATTATAGGCATAAGCCACCATGCTTGATTTAGGTTCTGAGAATCAAATGGTAGGCAAGCACGGAACAGAGCCACATCCCCAGCCAACCATCGCTCACTTCTATTCATAGATTACAGGCTAAGATAACGTCAGTTCCAGGGATCTGACACCCTCCTCCAACCTCCTCAAACACAAAGCATGCGCTTGGTGCACATACATACAAGCAGAAAAAACACTCATACACATAAATAAATCTAAAAGAAGTTTAAAAATTACATCCTCGTCTTGATGAAACATCAGTGACCTCCAGTAAAAAGAGAAATTAAATATTCTGCTCATGATGTCTCCTAGGTCAAATAGAGTTTGATTTCACTTTTAGATAATTTGTTAAAAGCTATAGTAACCAAGGGGGTGTGGGTGAGGTAAGATGGCTCCAACGGCAGAGGGACTTTCTGCCCAAGTGACTTCTTGAGTGGGATCCTTGGGCCAGTAAGTTGGAAGGAGAGAACTAATTCCTCAATGCTATTCTCTGGCATCTGCACATGCACACGGTCATACCCCTCCCCCCCCCACACTGTATAAACGTGCACAGACACATAGAAAACAGTTAATAAAATTTAACATCAAAATTTTTTAAACAAAGTAAATCAAGTAGGGTTGCAAGCTCATTTTGTCTTCTTGTATCACAGTGTTTCTCTCTAAATATTGGCTTGTTTTATAAATAATGAAAAGCACCTTTATAACACAGAGGTGTGAAGGATACCCTCTGAACCTGTGGGAGTTGCTGTCTAGCAAGGATGGTCCAGAAATGCTGCAGATAATGACGGCAAAGCTCACATTGGCTACTCTGCTCCCTTGCTGTGGTCCACAGTTCCCTTACTTGGTGCTTCCTCAGGTGATTTACAGAACAAATTCATCTCAGTGAATACAGCTTGGTAATTAACAAACTACTCATAAACAGGTAATCAGGAAGTAGAGGACATTTTTAAAGGAATAAGAAGAAAGAATGTCATTATAAGTCTTCAAAAACTTTTCTACTTTGAATGGAAGGAAAAAAGGATAGTTAATGTCTAACATGACTTTCTGTTTAAATTTTTATAAGCCCCAATTAGGAGTTCCTTCTATTGAGGTTTTTCTCTGTTGCAGAGGGGAGACACTGTTTGAAAAACAGTGCTTACATTTTTTTCTGCTTTAAACATACTTTCTACTTATGTAAATATCTCTACCTTGCCATTACCTATGTCAGTGATACCCAAAGGAAAGTTTATTTCAAATGTATAAACTTTCCATATTTGGGAACAAGAAAATTAAATCAGATTTTTTGTTTGTCTGTTTGTTGTTTAAAATTCTACATAATTTTGCCCAAGGGCTAAGCTAATACAAACATACTTATCCTGCTACAAATATATTTACTTACTGCATTGCTTCTCTCTCTCTCTCCTTCCCTCTCCCTCTCCCTCTTCTGCTCCCTCTCCCTCTCCTCCCTCCACCTCTCTCTGTCTGTTTGGGTGTGGGCATGAGAGAACTGGTGTACAGGAGTGTGTATGGTATATAGTTATGTGTGTAAGTAGATGAGTGCACATGAGTGTGTGGTTATATTGTTGTGTGTGTGTAGATAGATGAATGCATATGTGTGTGTGTGTGTGTGTGGCATGTAGCTGTGTCTGTGGGTAGGCAGACGGGTGTAACATGTATGTGAGGTGTATAGTTATGTGGGTAGGTAGGTAGATATGCATGTAGAGGCCAGTGTTTAATGTCAGCCATCTTCCTCAATCACTTTTTCACCTTAGTTTTTTGAGACTAAGTCTCTCACTGACCTTGGGACAGATTGGCTAGAAAGACTGGCCAAAACTCCCCAGACACCCGCCTGTCTCTGTCTCCTTAATGCAGGGATTTCTGGAACCTGACACCACGGCTGGCTTTTTATGTGAGTACAGGGAGGTACAAACTCAGCTCCTCATGCTCACGTGGCCAGTGCCTCAGCAACTGACGCATCTCCCTGCCTCTTCAGCTTTACTTAGTGTAATTTTGGAAGGATTGTTGGTGATCCCTTGAGGCATCTCTGGCTTCAGCATCTCAGAGTGCTCCCAGTCTGTGTTGTGATCCAAATGTTTCTCCTTTCACCGTCCATGTGTTGAAATTCCCCCCGTGTGGCAATATTAAGAGGTAAAGCTTTCGGAGAATGATTAGGTCAAGGCCAATGAACAAAGCAGGGAGATGCCTTCTTGGAAACAGAAGGGGAACTCTGGCCAAACCTTGAATCTGTAGACACCTTGACCTTGCACTTCTCTGCCACCTCACTATGAGAAGAAAGCTTCCATTATGTATAAATCACTGTGAGATATTTTCAGAGCCACCTGAAAAGATTAAGAAGATTGCGGGGGTTGGGGGGGGGAGGATCAAAAATATGTAACTAGCACCAAAATGAGTCATCTAGTGAATACGGCAGCAGTTAGGAAGTGGAGAACTGAGACTCTTTAGAACAGAGTTGACCCTCTACTCTTATTGGTAACCTAACACCTAGCATATTGTCTATAGTAAGCACTCAATAAACATCTGTTACAGGATTTAAGTGAACAAGTGGGTCATTGTTGGCTGATACAGAAGGAAACTCCTATGAATAAAATGGACTTCTAACTCTATCTGGAAGAACGGGCAGGATTTGTACTGATGGAAAAAATAGAACCGTGTATTGACAATGGGAACACAGCAGAAGCCAAACTCTGGAGAGAAACTAGGGAATGGGCTGGAGGAGGGCGGTGAGTAAGTTTTCCAGACTAGAGCTGAGAACGCACAGAGCCAAGCACTAAATCTAAATGTTGCTAGGAAAGGTGGAAAGAGATTTATGTAGAGTCTTAAAAACCTGGACTGAGGACTATGGGCTTTATTAGGTAAGTGAACGAGCAGCGGCTGAGAGGCCTGATGGAAATGCTGTTTTAGGGAGTTAGCCTGGAGCTGGTGGGAGGAAAGGATCCAAGGACAGAGGCATGAACAGCTCGAGCATGGGTGGGGTGGTGCAGAGGAGTGGGAGTGAGGAGGAGTGGGAATGAGGAGGTGTGGGAGTGAGGAGGTGTGGGAGTGAGGAGGTGTGGGA
>JADRCD010218228.1:0-25975 GCA_019843815.1 Montemys delectorum | reverse complement strand
TCTCTCTCTCTCTCTCTCTCTCTCTCTCTCTCTCTCTCTCTCTCTCTGTGTGTGTGTGTGTGTCTCTGTTTATCTGTCTCTCTGTCTCCCTCACACACACTTCTCTCCTCTCCTTCTCTCCCTCTTTTCTTCTCCCTCTACATGTCTGTAGGTATGTGGGTTTTTTCCCTTTCTGATATTTTCTCTAAGTGCGAAAGATTTATTACGGATTAAAAACTTCTGTTGTAGGGGCTAGAGAGATGGCTCGGAGATTAAGACCACTCTTCCAGCCCAGCAGTGGTGGCACACGCCTGCACTTGGGAGGCAGAAGCAGGCAGGTTTCTGAGTTTGAGTCCAGCCTGGTCTACAGAATGAGTTCCAGGACAGCCAGGACTATACAGAGAAACCCTGTCTCGAAAAACAAAACAAAAAACAAACAAAAACAAAAACAAAAAAAGACTGCTCTTCCAAAAATCCTGATTTCTATTCCCAGCAACCACATGGTGGCTCACAACCATCTGTTATGGGATCTGATGCCCTCTTCTGGTATGTCTGAAGACAGAGCATACTCATATACATAAAATAAATGATTCCTTAAAAAAACAAACAAACAAAAAACAAAAACAAAAAAACAAAGACTTCTGTTCCATAAAATAAACTTTTAATAAAAGTGGTTGAATCATAAAGTATAGAAACAAGAAGGGAAAGAAACACTGACTGAGCAAGCAAGAGCAGAGAGCATCTTGGGCAGCAGTCAGTGGACTGGTGTGCACGCTATGGGGCTTCATAAGGTTGTGTTTCCAAAAGCGTGCAAATGCACACCAGGATACTGACAGATGCTGTGCTGTGTTTACTTGTAAGTTCTCCAGGATGAGAAATGCTATGTAGCCAAAATAGAATTCCCAGTGCTTCAAAGAACATGAGATGCAGCACCTCTCTGAAAAGCAAGCTTATCATCTAAATATAAAATAGGGAAACAGAATACGAAATTCCCGGAAAAGGCTGACCATTGCAGCATGGAAGAAAGTCATCAGGGACATGGTGCACATACCTTCAGCCATGACCGTAGCACTTCCTGAGTGTTCACGGCAGCCAGAAACCATCGGCATCCTTTGATGTATAACTGAGTCTCAGGATTATTACTTTCTAGTCTTAGTGTTATTCCTCTCTGGGTTACAGATTTGAGTAGCATATAAAATGCAAGTAGTATGTATCATACAGATACATGAGTATATAACAAAGATATCTTTGCAGGCAGTCCTCTTGATCTTACACACACACACACACACACACACACACACACACACACACGAGCGCGCATACATACACACATATACATACCCATCCATATGTGTGTGTGTGCCTGTGTGTGTGTGTGTGTGTGTGTGTGTGTTGTGGGTAGTTCCCTCGATAACACTTTAGTGTCATCCTTGGCCTCAGTTGTTGCCATTGGCTCGTTTTTATAAAAATGTTTCACTTTGGTTTTTTTTCCATTGGGGAAATGGAAAAGTGAAAATGTGCTGAAAGAAATCAAATGTGCACAATCGCTCTACTCTGATGTCTTGAAGCAAGAATGATTTCTATTTACTGCCCAGAGATTGGTACTGATAATTATGCCGCATATTGACTTTGGAGGGGGAGGGGGACAGTGGCTCGGCTCTCCTGCAGTCCTCTAACGGGGTCTCTGAGGCTACAGCGGCTCTTCTTATCCTGAGCATGAGACTTCCTGCACTTGCAAACTCTGCCCTCCTGTGAGCGGGGTGAGCGGGCTGCTCTGAGTCATCCTACTATAGTAGGTGCCTTGACTGTATTTTTTTATTTTACTTTTTGAAACATGTTCTCAAGTACTCTAAACCGACCCAGACCTTTTTTACACAGCCGAGGATGATCTGGAATTTCTGATCCTCCTACTTCCATCTCGTGTGCGCTGGGCTACAGCTGTACACCATCAGAGCTTGTGCTGTGCTAGGAATCGAACCCAGGACTCTTTGTGTTCTAGGTATGTGCTCCGTTCCTCAAGCCAACTCCCAGCCACGTTCTGTGTCTCTGACAGACAGCATCCTACGTTCAGACAGGATCCATGGCACTCTTAGGCTTAGGCATTTCCTTGTTTTATTCTGTAAACAGAATATCATGATAAAATGGGAGGTGATACCTTTGATCATGCTGAGGAATACTGTATAATTTAAGGGTAATACCCCCCAAAAGATCACTATGCATTTAATTCATAAAGAAAATCTCTATTTTTGGAAATGCTTGTCAAACACATACACCATTTCAAATCCCTTATGTGTTTTTTAAAATTCTATTTTCAAGTTACTGTTTTTAAATTTATGGAATATGTCCATTGTATATATTTGGAAAGTTGGATGAGCATGTATATTTATATATGTATATTTACATATGAATATAATTAGAAGAAAAGCATCATGCGCCTGCCAGAAGCACATGCACACTGTGCCTTTTAAAATTGTGAATTAAGCTCCCAGCATCACTGTTTCTAATGAAGTGTGTTTTCCCTCCCTGGATGTACATCTGCTATTTTCTCTTCCTTGATTTTTATGCCAGGTCTGTTTTCTTGATTACAGGGAGAGACAGAAAACAAAATGAAATGTCCATTTCAAGCTGTTGATTTTATTATCATGCTGAGGGGCCCCCCCCTCCCCTGCTTACCACTAAAACAGTTTTAAGTTTAGATATTCGAGGAAAACAACTTTGAGACTTATACTAGCCTTTGTTTATAATTTGGTTTTCTCATTTCTATTACTGGGACCTCCGTTAGGCCGCCGTGACAAACACCCAAACAGTGGCTCAAACAAGATAAAAATGTGTGCTCCCACATCTAACGGCCTGGATCCCAAGTGTTGGGCTGTGGCAGCTTTCCAGCATCATAGACACAAGCTCCCTCAGTCTAACTGCTCTGCCAACTTCAACCGTCCCTTCTGCCTCCTGGCCCAAAAACGGCTGCTGCAGCTCCAGCCATCCTAGGGAAACTCACACACCTCCCTCAAAGGGCATAATCTGAATTTTATATGTATAACCTCTGTAATAATGTATACATAGACATTATTATACTATATTATATATATAATAGTAGATATTCACACACAGCCGCACTAACGGACCCAAAGGGATAGAGAAAGGCTTACAACTGTCCATGCATTTTCTACAAATAAAATACCCTTGGTTGCAACCTATCCGGGGGCAGTGTAGTCGATGACCTGCCACGGGCAATGGATTGTGAGAAATTGTTTATAATAATATTTTTATTAATTATTTGATGATTGCATTGATATTTTGGTCACATTAACTCCCCAATTTTCCCAGATCTACCTTCACCTCTATACGTACCCAACTTTTTTCTTTAGAATTCTTTTCCTCATCCCATCCTCAAGTCCAGTTTTCATACAATATTCAATACAGATCAAAGTTCAGAATAAAACAGCACAGAGGTCCCTTCCATGTATGTCATCTTAGGATTTTTTTAAGTTTATTAAAACAACACAATACATTTTTTGTTGTTATTGTTAATCAAAAAGAATTTGGCTTAGGGGGCTGGAGAGATGGCTCAGAGGTTGAGAGCACTGGCTGCTCTTCCAGAGGTCCTGAGTTCAATATCCAGGAACCACGTGGTGGCTCACAACCATCTGTAATTGGATCGGATGTCCTCCTCTGGTGAGCATGGAGACAGTATACTCATATGCATAAAATAAATAAACAAATAAATAAATAAGAATTAGGCTTGGATACTTATGCGTTATGCAGAGTTCACCTGCATAACTATTGAAAAAGACTACCTGAGAACCCTGTAGGATATAGAGCCATTCTATAGGCAAAGCTATCTTATCCTTTTCTGGACAATTTCAGAATTGGCTCTACCCTATACGCGCCTTCCTAACACTGTAAGAACCAGAAAGAGGTGCATGAGTGTCCAACAGACGGCCTGCACTCCAGAGGAGCCCAGGTCACGTGGACAGTTGTAGAGCTAGAGGAAGCGTTGGCCTGTGGTCTAATGTGCACCGTTTCAAGATAACACATCACCCATATCACGTGATGGCTTCCAGCAGTTACCACAGTCCGGGCCTCATTATCTATACTGTCCATCCCCACCCATCACCCAATGCTGCCTTTTCTAGACGATTGATTCTGAGGACAGCCTGTGTGTCTGTCACCATATGCTTGTTATGTGGACTCTTCCCATAAAGTGATCCTAAGAGACATAGAGATGTATGTCCTTTACACATAAAAATTCTCCTTGGCTCTCTAGGACAAGGCTGACGGAGCAGGTAGGGAGGCTGGTTGTGCCTCTTTTTAATTCTACATTCTGAAAATAGATGGCTTTCTTTTCATGGATGCAGTCAGGTTGCTCTTCTAGCAATTGCATCTGTAAAACATCAACATAATGGGAAAAGTTGATTTTGATCTCTTTGTTAGAGTATGGTCCCGCTCTTTGAGGGCAAGTCTCAAAACTCAGCAACTTCGGCCACACCCTTTCCCAGAAGGCAGTGTGTGCATTCTTGCAGTAGTAGATGTGTTCTTGCCAGTTACTCTAATCGTGTGGTGGGCATGTACTGTGAAATAATTCTTAAGTGAACTCTAACTCCAAATGCTCTGGGATCTACTCTTGTAGCCCCATGAAGGTTATGTCATTTCTAGAATTCTCTTTTTCCATCAATACAAGGAGAGAGGGCTGAAAGCTGATTTCAGTTCCTGGTTCTAGAACACACTAGAATTGGAGCTCTTGTTCAGGATTTCTCCGAGGACACTCAGTCTTAAAATCTTAAGTTTTTAAATGTATATATAATGTGTGTGTGTGTATGTGTGCATGTGGGTGTATGTGTGCATATGTGTGTATGTATGTATATGTGTATATATGTATGTATGTGTATGTGTGTACGTGTCTATGCATGTGTATGTGTATGTATGTGTGTGTATGTATGTATGTGTATGTGTGCATGTGTGTGTTGTGTGTGCACGTGTATATGTATGTATGTATGTATGTGTATGTATGTGTGTATGTGTGTATGTGTGTATGTGTGTATGTATGTGTATGTATGTGTGTATATGTATGTGTGTATATGTGTGTGCTTGTGTGTTATATGTGTATGTGTGTGTTGTGTGTATACGTGCATATGTGTATGTATATGTATGTATGTATGTGTGTATGTATGTGTGTATGTGTGCATGCATGTATGTGTGTATGTGTGTATGTATGTGTATATATGTGTATGTATGTGTGTATACGTATGTGTGTATGTATGTATGTGTGTTGTGTGTGTATATGTGTGTATGTGTGTATGTATGTGTGTACACATGTATGTGTATGTATATGTGTATATGTATGTGTATGTATGTATGTGTGCATGTGTGTATATGTATATGTGTATGTGTGTGTTATGTGTACATGTGTATATGTGTGTGTATGCATGTGTGTATGTGTGTTTATGTGTGTATGTGTGTGTGATTTTTTCCATATGAAGAAATTATTTTTCTTTTAAGAATTAATTCCAATTTTATAATATCAGGAACATAGAACTGAATTAAAAATATTTACATTGTATCTTTGTCACAATTATTTTAAGAAAGTATATATCAAATACTTACCATATGCTGGACACTGGATTAGACACCCAGAGACAGGATGGTGAGGAAGATTGGTATAGCCTGCTCCTTCATGGAAAATATAAACAGATATATCACTATTGTAACTTAAATAAACAATGTGAGAGAAGCTGCAACCATCTTAACAGGATTAAGAAGAGTAACCTGCAAAGAATGGACACATTTCCAAAAGAATGGTCCGGCTGTGCAAACTGTGAGAATAGAGAAAACATTCTAGAACATTTCAGAGAGGATAGCCTGTTCAAGGCCCTAAGGAATCCAAGAAGGTGTAAAATGGGTAGGACCTATTTCTTCAGCGTTTCATCTTAGCAAGAAAAGAGTGCACTGAAGAATTTCCAAGAGAAAGAATTAGGCTGGGATGTCACAGGCCTGGCACCACTTTTACTGTGTGGGAAGGAGTCCAAGTACAACTGTCTCTAAACACTGTAATAGTTAAAGTACAATTACACTTGAATGTGCCCTGAATTACGCCAGCAAGTACTTGTGCTTGCAAGTCTGACTGTAAGCCCAGGATGAGAAAAAATGGGGAACTGAACTGGTAATCTGCCAGGTTCTTCTCTGTCCCCTTTTGTTTCTTGACTTGACAGGGCTCTGCCCAGAAGCATGCCAAGCAGCTCTCGGGGTGTAGTGTTACTGAGTCCTATTACACTTATAGCTTCATTTTCCTGTGCTAGTAGCTACAATGAGACCAATGTCTACAGAATGGTTCCAGTCTTTTCCAAATACCCTGAATCCTGTCTTTAAGCCAGGTCACAGATATGGGCTTGGAACCAGATTGTAACAAGTTGTAGGAAGATTAAAAGAACATTCAATTCAGACTTTGCTAGCATATTCTGAGATCTTGCTTGCACCAGCCCACAGACTTCTTGAACTCTGGTCTTTGCACACACCCACCTCTATAAATACTTGGGTCTAAATAAGGGACAAACTCACAGATGGCTGACAGAAACTGCGCTTTCTAGAGATTGTCATAAACTATTTAAGTCCAGTAAGAAAAGATGAGCCCCAAAGAGATATCTTAGCTGTTTGAAAGGTGCTCTAAGCATGAACACCTGAATTCAGATCTTGGGTACCCACAGAAAACTGGGTGTGGTCACACAACTATAACCCTGGTGCTGGTGGAACAGAAACAGAAGGCTTGGGGAGCACTTGGTTCAGAGACAGACCCTAACTCAAAAGATAAGGTGAAGGACAGCAGTGGAGGCCACCTAACATCAACTTCTGGCCTCAGCATGCATGCATGTGACATGTTCATACACAAGCACATGACCCCCCCCACACACACACACACACACATACACACCACATATAAAGCCAGGCAGGCATGGTGGCAGGCATTTTAATCCCAGCTCTGGGAAGTAGAGACGGACAGATTCCTAGTGCCTACCTAGGCTATTGGATGTCTTTCACACCAGTGAGAAACCTTGTCTGGAAAACAGAAGGTAGACAATAATTCCAGCCACCGCTGACCTCTGGCTACCATACACATACACACAGCCCCACACCCATACACATGTGAACCCCATATATACATGAACGTATATGCACATATGCCATACACCCAAAAGAAAGGAGATCAGTATAGCAGCTGACCTTATATATAACCAACACGTGGGCCGTGTTAAGAAAGTCTGTGTTGTTATTGGTTCTGATGCTGGGCTCGACCTAAGGCTTTGTTGAGAGTTAGGCAAGTATTTTACCTTTCAGCTCCATCTCTAGCCCGAGAAGGTCTTCAGAGCAAAAGCTTAGAGTACACTAAAGGTGATTCTCTTCAGACATAAGGTCCTAAATTAAAGTGACTCTGCTTTTGCTTCAAAGATGGTTCTAGAGCAGACTCTGAAAGACCAATGAAGAATCTCCAGCCCACATCTTAGACTTCTCACCCCCTACCTCAGGTTTGGTACGCTGTGCTTTCTCCTTTGTGATGGTCAGTATTAGAACCTGTGAGAACTTCCCTAAGGAAAAAAGAAGGAAGCATGGGCCCATCGCATTAAATGCTTCCTGTAGTAGTACTCTGCTTCTAGTGGCAGAGAGATGCATTCTGGGGTTGGAGGATAGCTCAGTTAATACAGTGCTTACCTAACATGAAACCTGGGGCTCAATCCCAGTCTTGCCTAAAACAGAGGACATGGCACACACACCTAAAACCTCAACACTCAGCAAGTAGAAGCTAGAGGATCAGAAGTTCAAGATCATCTTTACCTGTGAACTGAGGTGGAGGATGAAGGATCAGGATCACATTCAATGTCATGGGCATCTAGGGAATAAGCTCAAAGCCAGCCTGAATTATATGATACAGGTGCGTGCACGTGTAGGCAGTGTGTGTGTGTGGGGGGGGAGGGAGACTAGGAAACAATTGTCAATGTTTTTCTTATCTCTTCTCTTTCTTTAACTTTTTATAAACCACAGCCTTCTACATACATGTTGCGTCTCCATTCATTAGCTGTCGCATCAGAGCACGTATGTGTATGTTATCTCTGCTCCCAGCTTGGACATATCTCTGCTCCTTTGAGTCCTCTAGTGTCTTCAGATGATTTGAAGCCAATTGGTTTCAAATGTCAGCATCCACTTGCGCTACAATCAGCTCAGAGTCACCTTATCCAGGCTGCTGTATCTCTAGTTTCCTAAAAGTGTTCCTGGTTGTATTAAAGTCTGAATAAATTTTGACTGACTAGAGCTGGGAAGATGGCTCAGTAGGTAGATTATTTGTCATGAAAATGTTAGAACCTGGCTTTCTATTTCTGGAAGCCATGAAAGGCTAGACATGATGAGACATGTCTTTAACCCAGGACGACTCTGGCCAGATTGGAGGTGGAGTCAGAAGCCCCGGAAGTAAGAGACCTATTCTCCAACAAGGTGAAAATAGAGGGCCAATACCCAAGGTGGTCTTTGGTCTCCACATGTGCACTATGACACATAATTGTTCACACAGACACCTACATACACATGTGCACAGAAGTACACACACATAAAGAAAAACAAGAGACTCTCACAATTGCCCTTAGAGTCTAAATATGCTCTCATAATTGGTAGGATTAAGAAATATTTCCCAAGAGCTCATCTAAACAGGAAACATGGATCTTTATGTTACAAGATAAATAAAATTATTCTGATTGGCAAAAATATATTCACTAATTGTCATAGCTCCAGTTTTGGCTAATAAATTAATAAATGAATAAATTGAATTCAACAACAAAACACATAAAACACGCTAGAATTGACAAGCAATGAATCAGGAAGCCCTTGGATTTTTCTCACGCTGAAATAAAATTTTCGGCCAAGTTACCAAGCCCTGCCAATTCTATCTGGCTAATAAACTTCCCTATTATTTCTTGCCTGTCTTCCCCACTAGGAAGGGCATCCACAGGGAGACAACAGCTAATAACCCTGGGGTGGAGGCCAAGCTCTTTAGTAGGTGGCCTTTGATGCAATTACACTTTCTGTGGGAAGTAAACCGGAGCCTGTGTGGTTTAAAAAACAAGATCAGAGTTGTCAGAAAGAAGTTTCCTGATGGTTCTGTGTCACCACAGGACTCTAACTTAGTACCAACTCTTTATCCTCCCCTCTTCCTGTCATCCGGCCTCTAAGGCTAACAGTCCTTGTTTGACACTGATGAGACAGCTTCGGTAAATACTAATATGCTAAGACATAATGAGAAATTAGAACTTGGGTCCTTTTTTAGCTGACCAGGCCTTCTTCACCACCCTACTCTCTTCCAGTGGAGTGGAAAAGGTATTTCAAGTTGTTGATTCAGTCACATGTGGTAATCTAAGACATCTCTTTAAGTAACTTAGTTTCTGTTTCGGTGAGTCAGAGTCACTCGACGGATTCCCATCTCCTTCACCTGGACTTACATGAAGAAGTAAGGCCTGTCAATCTCAGACAGGGTGGAGCCCTGAAGCCCACACAGGTCTCCTCCTAGGGTATCCCTTCACCTGCCTTCTCCTGGACAGCTCAGAGTGACTGTCCTGAACAGCTCAGGGTATCCTTTCCCAGTGCCCCTTCCCAGATGGCTCAGAGGGATTGTCCTGGACATTCTGGAAGCTGTCTTTGGCGACATCGCCTGTGTTTATTCACTGGACCATGTCAGTGTTCCAGGCAATCTCCCTCTACCGACTCCTCCCTTCCCACTTTTGCTGACTCTTAGGTATTCCTTAACACACAACTACAATTCCTACCTTCAACTTTGCAGTGGCCAGCTTCGTTTCCCTTAGACAACCTTCTATGCTGAAGTTGCTAGACTGTGTCATTTCACAGTACACTGGGAACTTCTGAGGAGTGACCATACCACCCCAGAGCTGGGGGCTGGAGAACTGTAGAGAGATGTTTCTGATTTTTAGAAAGGAGGCAGGATTAGACTGCGGCAAGAGGATTCCCGAAGCTCCTCCTGGGAAGGGCAAAGTTCTGTTTGCTTCCACAGCCCCTTCCTCCTTCTACGACTTCTCCCTACTCAAAGCCCACTGGACCCCCCATCATCAGGAAGTCATGGAGAGAAGGAAAACAGTGGAAGAACAGCTGCTAAGGAGAACTGAGGGACTAGAAATTTCTCACTTTCTTCCCAATACACACTCCTTTCACCTTTAGGACTGTTTGTAGGGCCTGCTTTTCAATAGTTAAGGAAATAAAAGACTTTAGAAAATCCCTTTCTCTCTTACCAGCCAAATTTCCTGACTATTGTCTTGGAAAAGGAGTAAAAAGTGCCAGCCTTTGAGATTCAAAATACACCTTTGTTCTAACTCAGCAAGTTCAGCTTCTTCGACCCAGGATGTACTTCCTCCTGGAGCTGATGTTTGCAAAGCAGGGATGGGATGAACCGGGTAAATGTCAGGAATTTGGGCCACTGTTCCAAACTGCTCAGGTCATCTCACAGAAATCATTAAACAGCAAATTCATTGAGTTTCAACTACGGCAAGTCTCCAGTCATCGATACCATTGTTATTTTACCTTTTTATTTTTTAAAATCACGGTCCTATATTGAAAGTAGTCACACCTGGGGAAGAGAACCTAGGAATGCATTGAGGAATTGGTAGGCTTTATCCACTCACTCTAGAATAGTCTTTCTCAGATTGGCAACAGGCCTAATCCACATGCATCTGAGGAAAGCCTTTCAGGTAACAAAACAACGCTCATTTCCTCTGGTTCTCGGTTCTACCTTTTCTTTCCTGCTCATTTTAACTCTCGTGGTAATCAACTGAATTGACTTCACGAAACGCCAAAGGGTCATGATTGGCATTTTAAAAATGCGGCTCCGCCCCCACCTTCCCAATCACAGAATTCAAATTGAAATTGCACCAAATTCTTTCACCAGTTGGAAATCCGGCTGAGGTGCCTTTTCGTGAGCCAGCTGAAATGGCGAGAGCTTGCGTTGGGAAGTCCTGAAGCAAGCTAAGTAGTGAGTAAGACATCAATTTAATGCCGCTAAGTAGTCTTAAAGCTACTTAGCATGAGGAAATCCTGGAGCTGAAGACCATAGACTGCTCCGAAGGTTTGCTGCCTGTAAGCAGCTTTAAAGTCTCCTTACCTTTAACTTTTCAGAAAGTACTTGTAGACATTTGTACCTTTCATTTTGAGCTGAAGGGATTTCTAGTTTGGGATCTTTGTTTTGCAAAAGATTTAGTAAGTATGTGACACTGGCTTCTTGGAATCTTTTCTCTAAAATCTCCAAAGAATTTCAGAAGAGACGCTCATGACTCATGGCTTCTTAGAGGACAAAGGAGTCCCTGGAAGTCCCCCCTGCCCTGTGACATAAGCAAAATAAGAACATGGTTTCTAAAGCCAATTAATACTTTTGAGATGAGCAACTGACATTTCAGGAAGAAGGAGGTTCAAAAAGTGTTCATGGATTACAGTTTACAAAACGTAGTAAAACAAACAAGCAAAAACTCAAACAACCCAAAAGCAGCAATGATTCTGTCTCTGCTCTTGTGGGCTGGATGGTAGTGCTAATTTAGACAGGAAACTAGTCAACCAAGAAGCCTTAGCCCTCTGCCGAATTTGCATTGCTTGTTGGTCCTCACCAAATCATGTACCTGCTCTCTGAGACATTTGCCAAGGGACCAGGATGTGGTCACCAATTGGGTTAGAAAAAGCACAGAGATGCTTTTGACGTGCTGGAAGACCTGATGCATCAGTTACTGGCGAGGTGGGAGGGGTGCAGCTCTCAATTGCAGCTCAAGCAGTGATTTGTACCACACGGTTATTAGACAAGGCAGACACTTGAAAACAAGACACAGAAGGTAAAGACAAGAATGCCAGGTTAGACTTGGTGAGCTTGGGATTCTGGTCGTGCAGTTTCAGAAAAGTAGTCTAATTTTTTGGCACATGCAGGCTTCCAGTTTGTCACCTGTCGGTGTCTCCTATGGCTTATCATCTGTGATGGGGCTTGCTTTGTCAAATAGCCGGGGTTAATTTTTTTCCCCTAACTTGCCTAAGGGATGGAAATAACCATCTAGAGCCATTTCTTCCACAATTTTATTAAAGCAGTACTTTTCGGAGTGTGCTGTCAGTGAGCAGTTCTCCAGGTAAAAACCACCAATAGTTTGAGGTTAAGGGGAGGGCTGTCGGGGGGGGGGGGGGGGGGGGGAAATCAGTATGTAAACAAGATTATGGGAGGAGAGATCCACATAACCTGCAGAGGGCGCTAAGGTTCCTTTCAGAGACTAGGGCGCGCACGTGACTACCTGAGAAGAGGTCTCTTTAATCATCTCCCATAAGCTCGTTACTCCGGCCCTCAGTCTCAGACAGACAGCTTAGACTGTAGTCAGGGATTAGGAGAGATAAACTACGGTAGAAGAAGAAGGAATTCCAGAATGAAGAAGAGGCATCATAAGAAACTGAAAATGAAGCCTGGCTTCCTAATAATTTCAGGATTCATGAAGATGAGGAGGAAACAAAGGTGGACATGTTTAGAGCTCCTGGCCTGTTGCTTGCCGGCAGAGTAGAGGAACTTAGAGGCAGAAGCCAGGAGATATTAGGGTTTTTTTTCTTTTTAGAATGGGGTCAAAAGGGGATATAACAGATAGAAGGTGATAGTTACTAGTGTATCCTGTGGGATTGCTTTTCAAAAAGGAAAGAATCCGATTAAAAATGATGCCCACAAATACCCTAACATTTGGATAATTCTCAACAATTTGTAAAGCCCTTTTGTAAAGATTGTATCTGACTTGATCCTTATGACGGTCATTTTATATTTGAAGGTTTTTTGGAGAGGTTAAGTGGCTTTTCCAAAGTCACACAGTAAATTTCAGAGCTGAGTCTTAATAGAAATTGATTTCTAGTGATTTCTGAACACATTGTTGGTTAACTCTGCAGAGAAAGTGTGTTTTCAGGGATTTTTTCACTATGGGGGGAAAATGCTGTTGCAAGCCCAGAAGATGTCAGCTCGTGTTGCAAATTAAAAAAAAAAATCAAATGGCAGATATTCACGAAGCAAAATAAAGACAATTTTTCATCACACACTTTGTGTCTGTAATAAGTTAACAGGAGTTTTCACAACACAAATGCCTTCTCTTAACTGCATGCCAAACTGGCAGTCATGCTGTCCGCCTGATCAACCACATGCCACCCTGCTTGAGATTCATCCCACTCCACTGAGTGAAGCATCGTTTCAGAAAAGTAAATGAACTCTAGAGCTAATAGTCATAGAAGAGTCGGGGCCCCCAGAAGTTCTTCATAAGCACTGCTACTCAGTCCTGCAAACCAGCAAAGGATTTATTTACTGATGTCTGAATTCAGATTGGTGTCCCAAGCCAAAGATCCAGGTGGGGAGTCTAGAAAGAGCCAAAACAGGAAGAACAAGTTTGGGTGTGCTCTCTGCAGGGAAGGCTCCAGCTTCTGGAGGAGGCAGCATGATGTCACTGGCTTCAGGAGAGCTTTGAAGTGTGACCCAAGGTCAGACTCAGGGTTATCCCTTAGAATCCTTCACTGCCCTTTGTGATATGAATTGGGGATAACAAGGAGGAGAACAGGGGCAGCAGAAGTAACACAAGTAAGGTGTGGCACTCAATAAATTCCCAATAAACAATTGCTACATTCAGGTGATCCTTTATACTCAATGGATGATGGGCCACAGAGAAATGCTGAATCCCCTGAACATATCACATCTCTTGCCTAACCAGCTAAGATAACCCTTGACCCCACAACTGTGGTAGGTCTACACATACCACAGTCAAGGGACTATCAGAAATCATTTTAGGTCTGAGCATCACTTTGGTCATTGGTATTAGAATTTATTATACTTTCCCTGATTCAAGTCCTCCAAGATCAGAGACGGATTCTGAATGTTAGTTATCAAGTAAATGAAATGACTGGAAATCAGAACACAAAGTCGTTCCTGTTGCCTTAGGAATCATTCATCTGTAAAGTTTAATGTGCAATTATGATGGCATGCCTATTCATTTCATCTGCTAAATTTTAGTAAACCTGGTCTGTCAAAACTAGATGTTACGATTACATGCACTTAGGTACACATCCAATGTTTATAATCTGCCTATAGTATCTCACAAGTGCTATGCTGATTTGAAAATTTTTTAAAAAAAAAACCCAGAAAATTAAGATATAAGGATCTTGGAGTGTGACTACAATTTAAAATTGCTTATGACATCAATGACTTTGACTTCTAACATATCAATCCATGAAACTCCAAGTTGTTCTCCAAAAGGAGTTTTGGGTGAATAATCTCCTATTGATACTGTGAACAGGGAGCCCTCCAGTTTAGTTGCCTTCTGCCAGTGGACATCTCTTGTGCAATGTTTGTTTTGGAGGTGAGGACTTGCTTTTCTATTGCTCGCATTTGTGTTGAAATCTCCCACTCTAAGCAGCCTATTTTGTTTGAATTTGCCTACATTTGTCCTGGGAAAATGCTTAATGTAAAACCTGGCTCTCTCTCTGTGGGCCTCACAGCACCTAGCCTGTGGGTTATCCCAGTATTTTGCCTCAAGCTGTTCTGTTCATTGTTGACCAAGACCTTGAAGAGTTCTTCAGGCTCTGCTGGACCTGAGAAAAATCTATAGGGATTCTCAGCCCTTTTTTTCCTGCCAAATTATTTTTTTTTTTATTAAACGGATAACTTCTAAATTGTTGAAAATCAGCTACTTGAAAATGGATTTACTTGACTCTGGCAGGGTTTCAGGCGTGTGTGTGTGTGTGTGTGTGTGTGTGTGTGTGTGTGTGGTGTGTATGTGTATGTGCGTGTGGTTGGTGTGTGTATGCGTGGTTAGTATGTGTAGTGTGTGTGTGTGATTGATGTGTGTGAGTATATGTGTGTGTGGTTTGTTTGTATTGTTTGTTTGGGTTCCCTGTACAAGCAGACAGGGTAGTCTGTCTTTTCAGCTCTGAAAGAGTTTCTAGAATGGGATGGAAACATCACTAAGTTTCAGAAGAAAGCACAGCTACCCCCTTTCCTTTCCCTGTTGGGCTCCCATTGATCTGTAGGATCTTTTCATAAACATTAGTCTTTAAATTTAGGATGTTGGATAACTTAAAGTTTATTAGATGGATGATAGATAACTGCACAGGGTAAATGTGAGTTCATTTAAAGGAAAAGAAATATATGCGTATAAAGCAGTGAGCCAAGTATCATGTGTTCTGAGCAAGGCTAAATCCAGGCAAGTCCACAAAAGGATTTAAACTGTTAATTTTCCCATATTGCTCAAGTAAGCAAAAGCTAAGGCATTTAATTTTTCTAATAATCTCAGACATGGTTTCTTCATAATGTACTACACAATCTATATTGATTACTCTGTCGGTGAGACATGCATTTAATAAACATGTATTCCACAGTGAAGCATAAAATCAAAGTTTAAATGACTATTTTTGAAAGCTACTCTTTTTCCCCCCGGAGCGTGTCAAAACAAAATGTCAGAGGTTCAGGGAACCTTCCGTTTCTGCTGCTTATGACGGTATTAAGACGAGCAGCCCAGAAGCAGGGCAGTGAATTCCACACTCTTCCAACACAAAGATGACACAGAAACAGCTTCACAAGTCCTCTCAGGAAAAGAAAGAGCTTAGCTTAAAGTTGTACGGGGAGAACACAGTTCTTTGCTGAAAATAAAAATGTTTCCTTTTATTTAAAAATAGATAAATTGATGAAAAAAAAATTCAATCTTCAAACCTTGATTCAATGCTTGTGCCATTTATAAGCACGTATTTCTTATAGTAAAATGTTTTATTTCATTATTTTCAAGGGCGTTATTTACACACGAGAGCAAACCGCTTTGCCAAATTTAAGCAACCAGTTCCTTGACTTTCTCTAACCACCTAAAAATAGTATTTGCAAGCATGCAAAAAACTTAGGGTCTCTAATGCTCTTCAGAAGAGGTCTATAGAAGGCAAATTAAGTGGGACCTGGAAGGGGGTGATTAAAAGGAACAGAGACTTTACATTGTAGTAACAGAGGGACTGTTGTGTTTGATTTGTTGTCCGCCTTAATCTGGCATGCTATTTCACCCTCCAAGACGCACATCAATACCTTCTTTATGTCTGGCTATTACCACTCATTTAAAAATCTATTTTACATGATTCTTTCAGCCAAAAATGGACCATAATGACACAGAATACAGCGTGTGCTCCATAAATTCTGTAAGAATCAATACTTTGGCTGGGAATTTGTCAGTCTCTCAAAGTTATGCGCCATTAAACTTTACTGTTATTGCAGTGGACTCTTCGTCAAAGTTCAGTACCTAGCATACTGGAGAAAGACTTCCAGAGCCAGGGAAGGTACAGAGGAGCTGAAAGATGCTTGCAGTAGAATCAGGCCTTCAGAGAGATGCTTAATTTGCAAAATGCAAATAGGCAAAAAGCTATCTAGATTATGGGTAGCCAAGTAGTTCTTAAGATTTGGGTTATGTTTATCTAGAGGTCACACTGTGTTATACTCAGACCCTGGAGAATGTGGAAAACACTCTTCCACCTACCAGACTCCACCTCCGTCCTTGTTCTCTGAGAAGGGCAGCAGGCAGGGTTCAGAACTCGGGATAGCAGAGGCTTCAGCCTTTCTCCACTACTCCTTGGATTAATTTGTGATAAGACTGTCCCTCCGGGTCAGGACACTCCAGGAGGTGCTTGGTGATTGTCAAAATGGCTTCCTTTTTAGCCACGCCTTTACGGACTCTGCATACAAACTACCTTATCAGCTTCAAAAGGAAATGCAGATACTGAGTGTAGGCAACTTGGCTGCTACTTGCCTCTCCCAGAGCGGAAGCCTTACCGAGAACTCAAGACTCCGCCTGCTGGGCTGCCAGTCTGGGCAGTCTTGAAGTTGCATATGCCCTGTTTGCCTTTTCTCCTCTTAGCTATAGCTCTCTTTATAATCTCAGAAATACTTGTCACTGTCTCTGAAGGTCTATTCCGACCCTGCAGAGTAAGCTCAGCGCTTTTTTGGCAGTGCTCCCTGCTCTAGACACCTTTACTCCCACTGTATTAAAATAACATGCCTGTATCTTATAACAATGACAATGTTAGTGGAGACTGTTGTGATCATAAAAAGAGAAAGAGCTATAAGAATACATTCTGGCGGGGTGTGGGGGAAGGGTGTGTCTCGGTGGGTGGGTCCATGCAGAGGCATTCCTCCCCCCTGAGAGACCAGACATACATGGTACTATAGAGAACAGAGTTTATTTAGGACATGGGGAGGGGAGTTAACAGGGTAGCAGTGGCCGGGCGGTGGTAGCACACGCCTTTAATCCCAGCGCTTGGGAGGCAGAGGCAGGTGGATTTCTGAGTTCGAGGCTAGCCTGGTCTACAAAGTGAGTACCAGGACAGCCAGGACAACACAGAGACACTCTGTCTTGAAAAACCAAAAAAAAAAAAAAAAAAAAAAAAAAAAAAAAAAAAAAAAAAAAAAAAGAGGATAGCAAGACAGAGAGAAGGAGAAAAATAGAGAAGTGGAAGCTGGCCATGATCACGTGGAGAGAGGAAGGGAGGGGTGGAAGTGGGGAAGGAAGGGAATGGGGAGAGAAGGGGAGCAAAGGGCAAGAAAGAGGCAAGAGAGTGAGAGAGAGAGGAGGGGCCAAGCAGCCCCTTTTATAGTGGATCAAGCCTACCTAGCTGTTACCAGGTAACTGTGGGGGTGGAGTTTAGACAGAATACCAACAGCGACTGAGTCGATTACACCCACTTACTATCTGGCTTATAGTAGATGCCCAACAAAATTATCTCAGGATACTTTAATCAAAACTGGTTGCCATCAGACAAACCTGCAAATCACAGCGCAGGAGGAGAAAGGAGGGTCGGGAATTCCAGGTCCGCTGTGGTTATACATCCAGAGTTGGAAGCTAGCCTGGGCGGCACGAAACTTGGTCTCAGACAAACAGACTAAATACCACATTTCATGAACAAAGTAGAAAGTAAACCCTAGAACTCCCAAGGAAGAATAAAGCTTTTGTCTTATTCTTAGGTTTTCAGCGATATGGGAAAAACAGCGTGCACATAAATATTAAAAGAAAAGGCAGGGATTGCAATGTAGACCAGAGAGGTGTGGTAGAAGGACTGTCCTGAGTCCTAGGACAGCTACAGAGTGAAACTCTATCTCACTCAGTTAATGAAGCAAAAGTAAATACATAAGTTACAAAGTAGCAAGCCAGCCGGGCTGTGGTGGCAGATGCCTTTAATCCCAGCACTTGGGAGGCAGAGGCAGGTGGATTTCTGAGTAAGGTCAGCCTGGTCTACAGAGTGAGTTCCAAGCCAGCCAGGGCTACACAGAGAAACCCTGTCTCAAAACAAAACAAAACAAAACAAAACAAAATAAAACAACAACAACAAAAAAAAACAAAAAGAAAGAAAGAAAGAAAGAAAGAAAGAAAGAAAGAAAGAAAGAAAGAAAAAGTAACAAGCCAGTTGGCAGAGTATTGAACAAGCAAGAACCTCGGGGTATTACCCCCAGGATGGCACCACAGAGAATGGCGAGTCCTGTGTGTAAGCAGAGTGCTCAGAAGGTGGGAGCAGGAAGATCACACACAAGGTTAGCATCACCCTCAGCTATCTACATGGACATAACAAAGCCACCAGGGAGGAGACTCTGTGCAAAACCAAAAAGAACTAACAATCAACAGTACTTTTTTCATCAGCTGCAAGAAGGCAAGTGCCTTTGTTGTACCCCGCTCCCAAAACTGTTTCTCGGGTTAGCTGCAGACAAGTAAAGAAAAAAGCGCTCACTGGCATGGAGGATTCTGTGAAACCCAACAAGGCTTTGACCGGAACTTGCCTTGCTGAGTGTCTCACCAGCTGGTCTGCTGAGAACACTTCCAAGGTCACGCTGCTGCCTGGGAGACAGTGAGGTGCAAAGACCTTTCGACTGATTTGATTTCTTTCTTGCAGTCTTTCTGTGACAGATGTTTGCAGGCTTTTTCCCAAGCTCTTAAAACTTGTTCTGATAAGGGGAGGAGGGAAAAGGCCTCTGCTCACTTTTCAGATGAGTTTATTAATGTAATGGAATGCTACCAGGCGCCTGGTTAGGCTTTCAAAACATGTTTGCTATTCCTGTTTCGCCGTCTCCTGTTATCTTCAAATTACCCTTTCAAAAGCACTATATCTAAGCTGAAAAGCAAGTGCAGATAGAGAGGAAAAGAGATATAATGAGCCTTGAAACACATTCTTGGACAAAGTCCTGTATTGGAAATTAGAGTATGGAGTTCAGGTATTCAGACTTGCTTCCAAATGGTAAGAAATGGCGCTGGGTCTGGCTTGGGCGTGTTCTGTGGGAGACTCCATCACACAGAGCACCTTCACCTTTGCAAAGTTCTGTCTTTGTGCTGGCTCTTTCTTTGATATATTCACCTCTGATTTGTCAGTCCATCTTAGGGGGCATGGGAGTGGGGTGGGAGGGTGAGATAAGGAAGTCTCTTTCCCCCTTTCTCCTGTCTCCTTTACTCGGAGACACCCTCCCCTGCTGGTGGGCTTTGGAGTCAGAAATTCCTGAGTTTGAACTCAGCCTCACCCTTCTCTTCTCTGAACTTCATTTTCATTATTTGTAAGGATGAAATTAATAACTAGTCATACTTTAACATCTCTTGAGGGAAAGTGCTAATTAATACAAAATTAATGGCAAAGGTACACTCTGATCTTGGTGAGGGGAAAAGACTCTTGTAAGTAGGTAACTGATTAATGTCAGCCATGATGGATATAATTACTATGAAGAACTGATATCTGATGTTTCAATAACACTCAATATGTGGCCTGTGCTCAGTAGGGTATGGTCTGTGTACTTTAATATGCTCACCATACAACTCTGTACTTGTTGGGAATTCAGGATGTGTTCTTAAGTACACAGAGGGCTTCCCTAGCATGCCCTAAGTTCCAATCCTGGCACCATAGAAATGGGATATACAGGGACACATCTGCCATCTCAACTTGCTCTAAGGAGAGGCAGAAGGATCAGAAGTTCAAGGTCATCCTCAATTGCTTAGTGATTTTTGAAGCTAACTTGGGCTATGAGAGACCCCAGCGAGGCGTATAACTATATGCATTAATTAGAACCTAAATGAAAACTACATGACACAGAATTGACAAGAATTTGAAGATCTCTCTAAGGATAGTCAGAATACACTGCTAAATTTTTTTTTTTTTTTTTAACAGATCTTGGCTCAAATTTATTTGTAAAAACAGCATAGGACACTGGTCATCTGAAAATAGTGTGTGGGTAGGTGTGTCACAGCAGTATGTCTGTCTTCACACTGGCGGGAGCCTTTTCTGTGGGGCCTTCACAGGGGCCCTGAGCATGTTTGGAAGTCTGAGCTGGAGCTGAAGCCTGGGCCTTAGCTGAAGCCACGGCTTCTACCTTGGTTTGAACCTTGGGCTTTGGTTGGCAGAGCCTTTGACCCTTAGCCATGTAGCTTCCAATCCTCTTCCTAAGCTTGGGGTGAGCGATGAAAGCCAGACTGCTGAGTTTTCGGCTGGGGACCTTTGGCATCTTGGGCTTGATGGCCTGAGGCTTCACCAGGGCCTTGATGGCCTCAGCACGTGCACTCATGGCCTTTGCATTGTTGGCCTGCATCTTCTTCAGGACTTTCTTGTTGTGCTTCTTGGCAAAGCACATGTTCCTCCAGAACCTGGGGTCATCCCCCTTAAGAGATTCAGATCTTTGTGACCGGGGTTTCTTGATGCCATTTCTGTGCCGTTTGCAGGACTGGTGGTGTGTGGTGTGGTTCTTGGACTTGGCCATGTCTGCACCTGCAGGAAAGACAGGAGATTAGTTCTGAGGTTCCCTAGATTGAGACACCTCTGCCGCCCTGAGGATAACTCATGGCTCACGCATCGCCTGGGACCGGAAGAGAAAAACCTAAGACTCCCTATTAGTGGTGTGCAAATGCATTTAAACATAGTAGATTTGTGTCAGTTGATGAGGGTTTCAATTTTAGGCTATGATAATTCTTCAAGATGTCTTACAGAAAAGAAGTCATTCTCTTTTCCCCCAAGGGTTTTGTTTTTCATTTCTAGAGAGCAATATATGGTATCTTTTCTGGGATGCTTTCTGGGTCATGTGCTTCTGAAGGACACAAGGTCTAGAGACGTGGCTTGCTACCATTAGCTCCACTGAAATTTGTCTTTCATGTGAATTCTTGCATATACTTGTAGATAAATGTGTATGTGTTATCACAGTTGAATTGTCCAAAAATGCCTTCCTCCTGCCTCTGCCATATTACATCACATAAACACATCTTGAACCCAGAGCCTGGCACTCTATCACTAAGCAACAGCCCAAGCTGTGTCTTGCTCTGTAAATATTACAAGAGCATATGATAATGGCATTCTGACATCATCGTAAGGGGCCCTGAAGAAGAGACATACTTCTTGACTCCAGACAAAGGCACTAATAAGGCTAGCAGTTGCTCTGTCCGCACAACACCCGAGAGTGCTGCACATCCAGGAGGATGTTAATAAATGAATAGACAAAAACATTTCAAAGAGTGTGAGTAAATGTCAAGGATTGTGACAACAGGAGTCAGTGTTGTAAATGGTCAAGGGCAGTCACTGGAGTCAAAACCACCCAAGTTCAAGGGTCAGGTGCATGGCTTACTGCCTGGTCTAGGAAAGGGATTTATGTTACCTCATCTTGCCACCCTCACTCATCTCTGCCACAAAAGGGCAAAACAGCAGACTCCATAGGCTTGGAACTGCTGAGAGCCCAAGGCAAGTTAGCCCGCGGGGCGCGCTAGGTGTGGTGTCCCTTTGAGCGGTGGCTGCCCTAGCATGCTCTGTAGTCAGTAGCTCCATAGAGATGCAGACTCAGTCTATGGTTTTGTCCACATTGGGAACTCAGCACATAGTTTTGAATTAAAGAGACTAAGAAACCCACAGAAACACGCCCCTAAACCCAGAGAGAGAATCAAGGACTTCTCCAGTTCTATAGAGGTGACTAATCAATCCTTGACAGTGAAAGTGGTGAGGGCACATAGATGAGGAAGCAGGGGTTTAGGGGAAGAGGAAAAGAAAATAGGGACAAAATGTAGTCATCCAACAGTCAGGATCAAGATCATAGCCTTCATAGCGGCCTCCAAGTCTCTGAGTGACCTGCAACCACCCCATTCCTAGGTCCCCGCTCCTCTGACCTGCCCCTCCCTCCCAGGCTGTCTTCTCCAGCCCCAGCCCCCGCTGCCTTCTGACCATGCCTTGAAGGAACCACACAGCAGCTTAAGGATTTCACTGAAGCTCCCTTCTGCTTCAACACCCTTTTCCCATCTGTAAGGAAATTTGTTTCTCAATCACATCTTTGCTCAAATGTCACTTGGTCAGTAGGACCTACTTTGTCTCCCCACAGCAGCTCATCCACTCTGTTTACCTCACCCTTCTGATACAGAACATAATTTATTTGTTATTTATTTTCCCATTTTCTTCCTCAGAGAGACCCTCACCCAAGAATAAAAACCCCAGGGGAGGCATTTTGGTGACATTGCTTCCTGCTGTAACACCCATTCCTAAGAGGGGACGTGGCCCATAAGAAATGAATTTGTGCCACCAGTATTATTCAGTCATGTGGTTCATTTTAAAAATAATTTTCCCCTGCCATTCTTTTCCCCTTGTATTTAAATTTAATAAAAAATTCCCATTCCACACTGATGTCACTCTGGTTGTAGATTTTCACGAGATGCTAACTTTGTCCTGGCCTAGAGAAGATATGGTTCTCAGAAGAGCAAGCTTTTGCTTGGTTTTGTCCCCTGGTTCAGTCACAAATCCCTCTCTTTCTGTTCAATGCACAAGATGCATGCGTGAACATCACTTATAGAAAAACCTTTCTGACTGAAATCTTTTTTAAAGAAATCGACACAGACACAGACACACACCCACACCCCCCCCCCCACACACACACACACATGTACTCATTTTCATTGTTAAGGAACAAGAACAAAGGTTTCTGCATAGATAAATCAACGTTCACAAAGATCAATATACATTTCTGGTTGCAAATAAAAGGACAATTTTATAAATAATAAATAGGATATAGGGACTACACAGTAGAGGGAGAAACTAATTGTATATAAAAAGGCCCCTTGAGGGGAAGTGCCTCACAGTTAAAATATACATTCATTTAAATTTTTTGAAGCCGTTAGGTATCTAAGAAAGGTGATTCAGTTAAACACAGCAGTCATTCCTCTTCCTGGATGTCCACTGGCAAATCACGTGCATTTACCACACACACATTTTCACTCTAAGGAAGGCTCTTAAATGATGCCGACCAGATGCTGTGTATCGAATGGACTAACAAGCAACATGGAGCCGTTAGCTTCCTTAAAAGTGAAAACCCATGTTCTACAGGTCTATGGGAGCATCTCTTCTAACAAGAATCAATCCGTTTTCTTTTTCCCCTCAGCCTGGAATGTTCAATTACATGATCTCAGCTGGAAAAGATCATTTCTAGAGTCTTTGTTTATGGCCACTTCTCAGTATTGTTCTTAACATGCCACTAAGTTAATTTCCTTTGTTTAAAAAAGTAAAAAATTTAGTTTAAAGAAAAATTGTATAGCAATATTCTGTATCCATTGCCAAGTGGCCTTGATCTTTCCTCTTTAGTTAGTAAGGTATATACAGACTCACATTTCCTATCTCAGATGTGCCTTGTTTAGTGTCTAAATCCAAGGAGTTAATGGATGGAACGTTTAATGATATTAAAAAAAAATCATTGTAGCTATTGGTATTAGACCGCTGATATTTTACATGCACAGTAATCTTGGAAAATCTTCATTTGTCCAGTCAACAAATATTTTTGATTCTTTTACTACCAAAGCAAAGCTTGCCTCTTTTATTTTGTTTAGTAAATGCTCATAGGCAGATGGACATCATGTATGTCTGGTGCTGTGAAGTGCTGGATGTATCTGACAATATCTCTAAGGATGTCTCAGTAGGATTTCAGAAATACCTAGTGAAGAGCATTGGAATGTGGCTCTCATTTAAAGCATCACAGATCAGTCATTGTCATGTAAGTACATTACATTTGTATCTTGTGAACTATTGTAGAATAGTTTGTATTGCTGTTCCAATGCTTGCCTCGGATCATTATTACTTCTGGGTTGTGTTTTCTTTCCTTTTCTTCCCTTCCCTTTCCGTTTCCTTTCTTTTCTTTTCTTTTCTTTTCTTTTCTTTTCCTTTCCTTTCTTTTCTTTTCTTTTCTTTTCTTTTCTTTTTGTCTCCTCTCTTCCCTTTCTTCCTTTCTTCTTTCTTCCTTTCTTCCTTCCTTCTTTTCTTTCCTTCTTTCCAAGAACAATTATCACTAGGAAACTCTGTTCTGAAACTTGCTATATAAGTCAACCTAGATTTGAATTTATAGAGACTGGTCTATCTCTTCTTTCTAAATGCTGAAATTAGAGATGTACCCCACTATTCTGGCCTTGTGTACTTAAGATTTATTTATTTACTTACCAATTTACTTACTTATTGTCAGGGGAGGATGTGGGTACATATGGAGGTATGGAAGTCAACTTTTGGGGATACAGTCCTGTCCTTCCATCTGAACTTTGAGTCAGTGTCTCTTGTGTTGCCCGGGTGCATTGCCTGGTGCATTGCCACAAACAAGCGTCTATTCAGTTCTCCTGTCTTTGTCTCCATGTCTCTGTAGGAGTTCTGGTAATGCAGATACAGGTCATCAGATCCAGATTTTAGTGTGAGTTCCAGGAACTAGACTCATGTTTTCAGGTTTCTCTGGGAAGCACTTTCACCCTCTGACCACCCCCACTTCTATTCCTCTTCTCACACATGCTCTTTGATGATTCCAGGACCTGGACAACAGCACTGGAGACCCATTCCCAACATGCCTTTCATCACCTAAGAGAAAAACAAGAGTTAACAAGGAGAGAAGTCCAAGCAATAGAGAAAATATGCTACTTAGTTTGGGTTTCTTATTATGACATGGATGTTGTTGATGGCATTGTTTCATAGATATTTTAGAAACCCACAAAGTAGATAAGAACGCAACTGGGTTTTATAGCTGAAACCTTTCTTTTAACAACAAGTAAGGAAACTGAAATCAAGGGAGAAAAATAACATTCAGATCTTTTGACCTTTCTCCATTTTCCACGGGTAAGTCTGAGCTCAAAGTCTCAAGGCAGGATAATACATAAATGACAGCGCCAAACTTCCTCTTCCTGTATAAACACTTATTTGGAGGTTAAAACTATGATTAGACCACAATACACAAGTTGTAACAGCAAACACTTCCTAAGGATTTGCTTTTCCTAAGATTTTGTTTTATTTCATTAGTTGCATCAAAGCTCAAGGAAGCAAGCAAACACCTATGGGGTATGTATGTCAGTGTGTGCGCATCCCATCGCAGACCAGTAAATGGAGTAACTGAGATTAAATCACTTCCCTGAAGCTTGTAAATGGTTAAATCTAGGGACAGTTCCTATGCTCCTAACTCCAACGCAGTAATCTTAGAGACTATGCAGTTTTCATAGTTAACTAACATCAAGTCTACTTCTAAAACGGAGCACACAGGAGCCAGCCTAATATCCATGAAAGGCAAGGGAGAGTAGGTGAAGGCAATATGCGCCTTCTATGTTGTTTCGAAGTGAACCACCCCAGTCGGAGTCTGGGACCTCTTTCTGCAGGTCAGGCATTTTGGTGCAGCCAAACAAAGAACATGGAGTCGGGCTCTTATCCCATTGCCATCTCTATGACAACCAGACCTGAGGTATACCGACGTCATGTGAAGGACCTTTTTTTCCAAACTCAGGAGAACAGAAGCTGGCAACACTCAGCTCCTCAAGCACTGGAGAAGTGCTGGACCTCCCTAATCCAGTGACCCTCTAAAGCAGATTCTCATGTTGTGACAGCCCCCTCCATCGGAGCACTATTTTCATCGCTAGTCTGTAACTGTACTTTTGCTACTGCTATGAGTTGTGATGCAAATACCTGTCTTTCCAGATGGTTTTAGACAACCCTGTAA
>JADRCD010218227.1:0-35072 GCA_019843815.1 Montemys delectorum | reverse complement strand
GCTCACCCTCCTTTACTCCTTTGGGAAACGTGCATCTAATAGCCCTGACCTTTAACTTTGTGTGAAGGAAAGTTGAACACCCTGCAGGCTGCAGAGCAGTTGTTCCTTACCAGACCTCAGCAAAGGCATCGTCCCAGGAAGGGGACTGAAGCTGATCACATGCAATTGCACTTTCCTCAGATCTTTCTTGGGTTGCTAAGCAAGCCAATGTTATTCCTAGGATGCATTTATTGGGGTTGGGATCACATTTGAAAAAAATAGGAAATGTGCACCCTAACATTTTAATGCATTTATCAGTTAGTAGTATTAGTGTGGCGGGGAGGGGCAGAGGCAGGCAGAGTTGCTTTTCTGCTGCTACCTTAATGTGTGCTCTAGGGATCAAACTGGGGTCATCAGGTTTTAGCTGTAAGTACCCAGACTTACCGAGCAATCTTACTGGCCCCATAACACTTTTCAAGGAAATAAACTTGTTAAACCTTTCAGCTGGAACATTCTGAGGACTTTTTACTTGGCAGATATTTTCCTCTGAAAAGGGAAGGCATGGAGTTCTTAAAGCAAAGCATGGCGTTTTTGTTTTGACAGGTTGATGTGTACCGCCTGTGAATACGCATGCAAATATTTAAATGCGCGTGCGTGTGTTCAGCCCTCTTTGATTTGTCTAAGACACTGGAGCGGAAGGCAGGAATTATTTCAGAACCACAGTTTGGACTTCAGGTCTAAAGTGGTTACTCCGACATCTGTACCAGAATGAAGCCAGCAGTGGGTGTGAGCTAGCTCCCAGGGAGGTCTGTCTGGAGCATGAGTACAGTTGTTCAGTGATGCCGATTTACCCTTTGTCGTGAGTTTCAGTGTCTCCTTCCAGCACCAAGGGTCCCCGGAACAGGAAAGGTGCTTTTCTTCCGCGCCTGTGAAATTGATGAGCTGGGCGAGACCAGCTCATATTTTAATGCCAGCAGTCATGGTGCCCACACCCAGAGGATGGGGGGACATCAAAGTTGGTGGGAGCAGGGAGTATTTGCAGCTGTAATTGACAAATAATACCCCTCATAAATACTGCCAGTCTTTTCAATTAGTTTTCATCTAAAATTCGGGCTACAAAATGATGGCCTGTCAACTGACAATGAATGGCAAAAATTAATAAATTGTCTTCTAAATAGAACGGACACTTAAGAAAAATTGGGCAGCCAATTTAGCACAGCATGAAGCGAGGGGAACCTTTTGTACTGGAGCCGGGCACTAATGTTGTCTGGATCTTTATTAATGGCGCTCGGCGGCAGTTGACAGTTCTGTTGCTACTGGCAACTTTCTTCATTAAAATTAAAGCCAGCATCAAATTCCATTAGCCGTACTCTGGGCACCTTTCTTTTTTTTTTTTTTTTTTTTTTTTTTTAATACATATTGTTTCTTTTATTAACTTTCTCTCCACCCACGGGAAGTTTTAAAAGAAGTGAAACAGGAAGTGTTTGCTGAAGCCAAAGAACAGATCTGTGATAGGAAAAAGTGTCCTTCCCAGCCACACTGGTGCCGGGCCTGAAATGCGCAGGCCTTCTTTGTTCCCTCCCTGTCCAGAATGGAAGCATCTCTCCTCTACAAACTGGCTCCTATTTTGGGTCTGCCAGCACTCAGGTACAGAGGACTAATTGGCACCAGCTCTCTAGCTGCCTGTTTTTATTTTATTTTTTTTCTTTAGCTTTTTCTTTAAAAGTTCTGTCTTCCCCGGCCTTCCTGTTATTTCCACAGTTGACCGAACCCTGCACAATGGTGACTTGATTCTCGGAGCCACTTCCATTTGTCAAGAAGGAAAACCTTAGAGTCATTTTCCCAAAGGCATTGCTTTTATCTGCAGAACAAACTTCAACCTTTGAAGGAAAAAAAAAATAGCAAGCTTTGCTGAATAAGTTCTGAACTATTGTCTGAGGAGCTGTCGCCCGCCCTTCACAGCGCCACGAGTGACTCAAAAGACCGATTCGATGTGATGTGATGCGGTGCTCAGACTGGCCCCTCTGTGGGCATTGAGGAACCATGGCTCGGGTTCTAGGACAGCCCAGTCCTTTGCCTGCTGCTCTGCCCTCCACTAGCCTGCTGTTTACTGCAGGTCTCCTGAGTCAGGCCCCAGGCTGGCCTCACCCACAGTGCCTCCCCTCCCACAGAGCCCACCTACCTAGCTTAGGTCCTCAGCAGTGGGAAGCCAAGCCTTACCCTTCCTCTTCTTCTCCCCCTTCCTCTTCTTCTCCCTTCCCCTCCTCCTCTTCTTGCTTCTCCTCTTCCTCTTCCTCCTCCTCTTCTTCCTCACCTGCAGAAGTAACTCAGGCACTCATTAAAACAATAAACAAGCGGAGGAAAGGGCATTACAACAGAAAATACACACTTATTAAAATGTGGCTCACCTGAGCATCCTGCCAGTCAAAGTGAAAGGAAAATATAATTGCAGGCTCCCTCAGAAAGCCATCCTCTGAGCACCACTTCTGTTCCCATTAGCTCTGTCCTGAATAAGTTGAATGCACAAGTTGTGAGTACTTGCTTTACCAGGTGGATTTTGTGCTCTGTGTGCACAGGCTGCCTTCCTCAAACCACACCGGTCTCTAACCACCTTCTTACCTGTGAGTCTTCTGGTCCCAAGTCACAGATAGAGACTTGTAACAATATTCAGGATGAGTCCTATTAAGTAAAAAGGAAATCCAGCACGGGAAATAGCTGGCTCCTTTGTCTTGTCCTCAGCCCAGGAATCATACTAGACCCTAGGCTGAGATTCTAAGAGGGTCCTAACATACTGATCTCTGCAGAGATCTGTGGCAGCATGCATCCCATTTCTGCTGATAAATATTTCTGACATTTTTAATGCTGAAATGAAATCAGTCAAATAATTGCAGGAAGGCTGTGCTATGCAGTGGTCCTTTTGAGTAATCTCAAATAAATTAGATGAAGAACAACATACCAAATAATGGTTTAATTAGTAACTATGTTTGCAGATTCAAGATTTGCTAAGACTTGGCTGCAGTGTTGACATGTAATTATTTAACAATGTTGACAGGCCCATAGAGTGAGGAGGGCCAACTACCTGCTCGTGCACAGTCAGGGAACCTCCGAGCTTTTCTCTGCTCGCACCCAGGAGCCCCTCCCACGCCCTCCTAATATCTGAGCCGGGCAAAGGGACGCTTGCTCCTTGATGACTGAATCCACTAATATGTTACATTAAATGGGGCGTGAAATGCAGTCTCTACATATAGCATGTGCTAAGTGATTCTCACACAGAAACAATAAGGCCATTTTTAACTTGCTGACGCAAGGTTTGCAGTTGTTCATCATCAGGCTGCCCTGATTAACCATCAGCTTCTCAAGAAGGGGCGCTCTAGTCCATTTTTAAAAGTGAGATAGACCAAGGACTTGTTTGATGTGCCTCCACCCTCCTCCATGACCAGCAGTGGGTAGGTGAGGACTTGGTGTGAAGTCTGATCCTGTGTCCTCTTCCATGTGTGTTTTAGATGGCTTCTGGATATTTCATCCAGATGTGTTTCCATCAGGAAGGTGAAGTTTTGGGCATCAGGGCAGTTTTCTCTGTCATCAGGAACCACATTCTGGGCTCATAGCAACGGTACTTTACTGTGTGACAGCATCTATGCTAGAGCATTAGAGTTCTTTTAGGGATGCTCCATAGAAATAAAGTATTAACTGTTGTTCTCACACAGGTGACTTGCAGGGTGTGTTGTGTGATAACTTAGGCTCTCTACTTCCCCTTAGTTTCAGATAGGCTTAGGCGCTTGTCCTCTGCCATTGACAGTTTGGGAGTAGTCACAGCCCTGTAGTGGGGGGTTGGGGAGGAGGGGAAGGGAGGGAGGGAAGGAGGAGGAGGGGGGAGGGAGGGAGAGAATTGTGATGTGTTGTTCTTATTTCTCTGAGGTCTGGTCTTGGGGATGACTCTTGACTGTACTCAAGCCCAGTCTTTTGTGATCTCCTACTTGCTGGCATTTCTACATGTAACTAGTGGAGAAGACCCTAGAGTCTATAAGAGAATGGGCCAGAAGAATAGGGTCTGTCAAGGACCCTGTCCCATGCTTCTGAAAGCCCTCCATGCCTGTATTTGTGCTTTTTCCCTTTGTCAGAGGAGTGTGTCATATGGCAGGTGCGTGTCTTCCAACAGCAAACGAGTGCAGTAGAGATCAGGCCCTCAAAGTTGCTGTGCCTCAGTGTCCATCGGCAGCTCTGCGAACATAGCCTGGAGGGCAGCAACCCGCAGATCCAGTATGCCTTCCGGATCCTAATTCCACTTCTAATCCATAAACACTTTCAGATTTTTGATAAATCACTTAGCCGTTGGCTATAGTGCTTGACCTGGCTGTCAGTCTGCTCAGGGTGAGATATAGGAACACCCATGCTTCAGCTCGGGGCAACAAGAGGTGTTCCTGCTGCCCTCCAACCAGCAGCAGGGCCCTTCTTTGCTGCCTACTGTGCAGTGTGGAGCATGCTCCTGAGGTACAGTACTATCCGAAATCATGGCAGGTGGAGAGACTTGAATGCCCACCTGGAGCCCAGTACTTTTCCCTGATTTAAGTTTTTAAGTATGTCCTATCTATGGTGGTTGGTCTGAGCACATCTTGTTCCATACTTTGCCAGGATGTAGGCCAGCCCCTTCCCTGACAGGTTTACGCACCACATTCCAGTGTGTGGTGGTTGAATTGTCTTTGTCTGCTTGTGTACTCAGGTCAGCATCCAGGGAGATGTAAGTCTTGAAGGGCAGGCTCTGCTCCAGTGTCCTTCAGCCATGACTGTGGAGTATACTTGGGCTACACACACTGGACCGGTTTGGGGAGACCGCAAGAGATTGCAGTCTGATTAGATTGCCATGTGCGTAATTCTTACCAGCCCTGCAGTATGAGGGGCATGCACTTATGTGTATATATGTGAGTAAGTGTTTATTGCCATGGTACGTGGAGCCCACAAGCAGTGTGAATTGAGCTTAGTGTTTCTATTCCCTGACGTCAGTGTTTATCCCCTACTAGGGCAGTGGTTCTAAGCCTTCAGTCATTTGTCAAGCACTTAGGGATATTTATTTGCAAGGCTTCTAGAATATAGAATTAGCAAGGTAAGAATGGGCTTGTCTGGAAAGCCAGTAACTTACAGATGAAGGCCAGACTACTGGGGTGGCGCTGCCTGAACAGCAGCATGGAGTAGAGCAGCTTTTAGTCTACCTGGTGTTTCCAGGGATTTTCACATTAGAAAAAAGAAGTGACGTTAATGTTGCTGATATTTTAACACAGGAGTCAGTCCTGTGGAGCCTCTGCAGCCCACTGGAATCCGGCTCCTTTAGGACCCAGCCCATACTCCATCCCTGTTGCAGCCTACAATGGCACTGTTAGAGCATGTCTTCAGCAAGGACTCTTGAAGCTGAGACAGTCTGGGAGGAGGTGTGTGGTGTCTCTCTTGCTTAGGAGCATTAGAACTGCTTGGTTGGGTGCAGCTTACACCCCATGATAGTTAATGTTTATCATCAGCTTCAGGGAAATTAGCATCATTTGGGAGATGAGAGATGAGCCTGTGGATATGCCTTTGGGGAATAATATTGGAGGGTTGTTGAGGTGGGAAGAGCAGCCCACTGTGGGCGGCGCCATTCCCTGGACTGGAGAAAGGGAACTGAGCAGCATGTCATCATCACCTCCTGCTTCCTGACTGTGGAGCCCATGTGACCAGCTGCCACATACCCGCCCCCCACTTTGTCTTTCCTACAGTTACATTGTAGATTTGAATGGTGAGCCCAATGAAACCCTTCCTCTCCTATACATTGCTTTGGTTGGCGTATTTTATCACAGCAGCAGGAAGGGTAACTTAGACACTCCATAACACTCTGCAGCCATGCTCAAGCAACATCTTGAGTCTGGGCAGTGAAGAGAAACTGCCTTTGGGTTAGCACAGTGAGACACATAGTGTAGGGGAGCTTGAACCCTCCTGGGTTACAAGTATGATGTAAACAGCAGTGGGCTCTAAGACATGAGTGGTAGCTCCCCAGATACAGGCCGACAACAAATTCCTAGAGCTAGAGGAGAGAGCGAGAGAAGGCTAACATAGGGTATATTCTAAGAATATTATATATTTGAAAGCATGGGCTGTGGACAAAGAACGCATCTCCTGTGCAGCAGACACTAAGTGCTTTATGCAGATATAAAAATCAACTCCATAACGCACCTGACACATTAGCTTTTGACTCCTAACAGATAGGGCCCGAGCACGCCGACTCACTGTTCCCACGGGAATCGATAGGCTGTCGCTGTGCGCCTGTGATACCTGCAGTGCTGGTGGTGTTCAGGGGTCACGGCTGGAATAAAGCAGCAGCAGGATTTTGTTGTTGGTTTTGCAGACTTCCTCTCTGCCGTGGCACGGCCATGGCGGTTGGTAAGTCGTTAGCATCTTTGCAGAACTCATGCTATCCTGCCAGGGGCTTGACTGTAGCCTTGTGCAGGACTGGCTGGGTGCATTCGCATGCTTCCTAGGCCAGCAGGGCAAAGGCGCTAAGTCTGACTTCCTGTAGTATCAGGAGGAATGGAGGCTCTGCTTGCATTTGTGAGTCTGGCCTCCAGGCTGGTCAGGACAAGAGGAGCAAGTCGTAGGCAGGGAAGTGGTAAAGGGTTCCTGTACCCCAGTGCCACTTAACACAGAAGAACAGTACTTTAGAGTGTTCCCCAGCAGCCAGTTCAGAAACCGACATCCATGGTGCTTAAAATCCCAATAGGGACTGGCAGAAGACAAGGAAAGGTGAACAGCACAAACCGTGCACGTACTACTGCCCAAGTCAGAGTGAGATCTGCCAGGCTTGTGGGGGATGTGCTGACATCGAGGGTACATGGTTTTGGGTTTTCTTGAGAGTCTCACTTTTACACTGTACTATATAATAGTTTCTCTGCTCGTGCGTGCGCCCTCCCTCCTTTCCTCCACCCCTCCTCTTCCCTCTCCCCTCCTTATTGCCATCTGCATTTGAGTTGGGCTGAGCCTCCATTGCACCAGGCAGGCCTGGCACTAGCCAAGCTTATGGTCAGGTTGTTTTTCTCTCCTCAGGGGAGGGAGCACAGCAAACCCCCTCCCCCATCTTCGTGGCCCTGGTGCCCGGTCTTGTTATCCAGGTGACTGTATTAAATCGGATTCTCTGTCCATCATTATTAAAATGTGAAGTGTGTCGGTCACAAAGCATACATTTTGGGGCAGTTAGCTGAATAATTCTTTTCTTTATGATCCCAAATTACTGCTGAGCTCTGGAGAGGGGAGCAGTTTAGCCAATTGTTGCCATTTGAGCTGGATTTGTGGGTGATTAGCTCCTGGTCGAATCCAGTCCCAGCCTGTGCTTTGAAGCCCGTGCCGTGTGATTTTCTCAGCAGTGAGGTAGGAATAGACGCGGCTAATGACAGGAAGGTCGAGCGGGTGAGCTGACCTGTGTGTGGTGCAGGTTTGGGTTTCGCAAATAGGGCATCCACAATAACCAGTGTGTCACTAACCCCGCCGTGCATAATCGGGGCTTTACAGGATGGTTGGAGATGCTGACAGCTCAATTAAAGGGTAACCCTTTGTACCCGACAACCTGGCAGAATGACAGAAATATTACTAACCAGAACGGGGGAGGGGGGGTCACCAGGAAGCCGGTTAAGATCTAGAATAATCCCTGTATCCCCTCCCCCACCTGAGCCCTGTGCTGGGCAGGCTGAGGAAGAGGTCTCTGGTTGTGCAGTGTCAGGTCCTGCTTTTTTTTTTTAAGCACAATTTGGAGGTATTCCTTCTGTTTCTATGGAAATGCTCTAAACTAGATGGAAAGTTGAACTGATTTAGAAGAGGGTGGAGCTTATGTCTGCTGGCCATCAGCCACCAGAAGGTACATCTGAGTACCTATTAAGTGATCCTCCAGAAGTTTTCCTCACACGGGGCATGTGGAAATGCCAGGTAATTGGGATTGTCTCCCTGGACACAGCTAATGATTTCTCTGTTATTGATCGACTCCGGCCAGTTAAGAGGGGTTGTACCTTGGATGACAAGCTAATCTTTACCCACAGTGATTTGGTGTTTCTACCCACATCTTTTCTTTCCCATGACGTGCCAGTTAAGGTTTGACCCTACACTTGTGTGGTACTAAAATAAGATCTGGAAGCAGAGCCAGTCCACCAGGACCGGAAACATACTGTATATGTCTTGTAGACTTGGCTGCCATGAAACACCTGAGATACACCAGCAAACGGTTATGGGCAGGAGACTGAAGGCAGAATGTGCAGCTTGCATTTGTGTGTGATGAGACTGGTCCCGTGTCTAGTAGTCTAGTGCTGACTGTGTTTCCCGTCCCGGAACACTATACCGCCTATCCATATGCCTGCGTGCTGCTCATGGGAAGAGAGCGTGCAGCAGTCCCAGGCTTATGCTTAAGCAGATTTTCTTCATTACTCTGCAAGCTAGCCATCAGGTGTCTAGGGATGAGAAGTGGTTTTCTCCTGGGGCCTCTCCCTTGGTCTGGCTACTACCTTCATGTTCCACTTCCTCTCCTCATAAGGACATGTGTTGTATTCATAGAGCCCCTCCCCCAGTTGGTGGCCTTATTTCAGTGTAATTGCCTGTGTAGAGGTCCTGTCAGCATTTGCATTCTGGGGAAGCTGAGGGTCAGGACTCCTACTCCTGGACTGGGAGGTTGGGCATGGCTAAACCTGGCAGTGGAGGCAGCAGCTGCTGCAAAGGAAATGTCTGCTTATTTAAGCAGAGCCTGGGAAGCCCAGAGCCTGGGACCCAGCAGCTCCATGTAGACACCGAGGGACAGATGGGATGTTAGGAGTGGGGAAGGAAACAAGAAGAGAAAGGATAGCCTTTCACAATTTTGAGCAAGATGGCTGCTGGACTCTTCCCATCCTTTTCTGTCCTGTGACAGGTCTCAACCAGCCCCCTCAGGAAAAGGCCAGGAAGCAGGCAGACAGCACAGCCTTTGGGGCTGTGTGGCTTTGTTCTTGTTAATCTGACACAAGCTTAGACATTTCTGGGAAGAGGGAACTTTGAGGGGGAAAAAACAAAAACAAACAAACAAATAAACAAACAAACCCCCCCCCCCCAAAAAAAAAAAAAACCGCTTCCTGGACTGGAGAGAGAGCTCACAACCAGACATATAAAAGAAAATATTTCCTTCAGATTGGCCCATAGGCAAGTCCGTGGGGCATTTTCTTGATTAGTGTTTGATATAGGAGGGCCCAGCCCACAGTGGGCATTACCACCCCCGGACAAGTGGTCCTGGGGTTGTTTAAGAAAGCAAGCCGAGCAAACCAGTAAGGAGCACTCCTCCCTAGAAGTGTCTGCCGCAGTCCCTGCCACTAGACTAGTGCCTGAGCTTCTCCCTGACTACCCTCAGTGATGGAAGCTGAAGTCAAGCTTTCCTCTCCAGAGCTGGTTTTGGTAAAAGGTTTTGGGTTTTTTGTTTTGGTTTGGTTTGGGTTTTTTTTTGTTTTGGTTTGGTTTGTTTTTGTTTGTTTGTTTTTTGAATTTTTGAGACAGGGTTTCTCTGTGTAGTCCTGGCTGTCTTGGAACTCACTTTGTAGACCAGGCTTGCCTCCAACTCAGAAATCCATCTGCCTCTGCCTCCCAAGTGCTGGGATTAAAGGCGTGCGCCACCACCTCCTGGCTTTTGGTAAGAGTCTTATCATAAGAAACTAGAACAAGTAATCAGTCCTGAATTGCTTATCTCTTCTATTTAGGATTATTGAATTCAACCATGTTCCAATAAAACTTATTTACAGGCATAGTTGGAAGGTCAGACTCAGCCCACTGGCTGGTGTGTGCCAGGCACGGTACTGTATCATGTCAACATCACTACCCTCTGTGAGAGTTCTGGGTACGAGACTGTTACAACAGTTTTATCTGGGGCTGGAGAGATGCTTCCGTGGTTAAGAGCACTGGTTTGCTCTTACAGAGGGCCCAAGTTCAACTTCCCATATCCACATGGTAGCTCACAACCATGCCCACTTCTGGGGGGGTTCCAGTGCCCTCTTCAGACTTCTGGGCACACTAGGCACATGTATTGCACACATGCAAGCAAAACATGCAAAAAATTTTTTTATAAAAACAGATAACTGTATTCAAGACAAGAGGCAGCCGTGCCAGGTACTGCCTTTCTCTGTCAGCCGAAAGACTGTGCCTAAACAAAACACTGAGCGCCCGCCTGGAACTCTGATGGGTTCTTGTTGGGGATCATTACAATCACAGTCCCCTGATACATCAGTAACTGAAGTACAGCTGTTAGATCAACCCTGGCCATTTCTGAGTGCAACAAGAGGGATAATTTAAGGTATCACAGAGCCCTTAAATTTCTCACTGTGCAAACAGATAAAGGCCACGAAAGCCTTGCAGTTGATACGGGTCAGATGCAAGTACTCAATAATGCTCAGGGTCAGCACTGACTCTAGCTATGCCAGAGAGATAGGCATTGACTGGCAAGAGGGATGCCTATCCCCCTGAGGTCTCCACAGAGGTGCAGCACCTTCATTTCCTACACCTTGAGGTCCAGGCCTCTCCTCTCCTTGGAAACATACATATTATTATCTGCATAGGGCAGCATTGCACATTGAGAAGGTAGAATAGGGTGGACCATTTGTGCTTTGGCTGCTGGAGATACATTAAACACATTAAACATGGTGCTTCTGGCTCAGGCCCTGTGCCTGCCAGGTTTCTGGCAATGGGATTCCAAACACCTACCACTTGTCTTAGGTTTTTTATAGCTACTTGTAACACACATGCTATGACTTGTGTAAGTGTCCCCCAAGTCTCATGTTTGGAAGGCTTGGTCACCATCCTGTGGCACTGTAGGGAGATGGTGGAACTGTGAAAACACGGGGCCCATTTGGAGAAAGTTAGGTCATTGGGTGTATGTCCTGCAGGGAGATAGCCACCCCTTCTTGTCTGCTGCTTTGACACCCTGGTGAGGTGACTAGGCCACTAAGAACTCTCATGATGAACTTTAATGCTGTAGGCTCCGAGCAATGGAGCTGAGAGACCCTGGAATGAAACTCCTACAACTTAGAAGCCAAAATAAACCTTTCCTCTTAAACTGGTCCTCTTGGGGATTACTTGTCACACTGATAGCCAGCTGACTGACAGTGTTTGAGGGAACTCTTAATTAGAATGAGAACATCTATTGTAAATCTATCAGTTCAGTGATTGGCAGCCAGGTCTTTGGGATGTCAGATCAAGCAGCTCATGTTCCTCCGAGATGTTGTAGAAGCCTTTAGTTCCTGTAATGAGAATCTTCTCAAGTGGTTCAGACATGACACGGGCTTGCTTTAGTACCACACAGAACTCAAACCATACTCTTTGTTTGTTTGGGTTTTAATTTGTTTCTGAGAGCTCTTTCATTGTGCGCCCTCAAGGACTCACTATGGTCACCTTGACACGTCAGCCTTCTGAGCTGCTGGCCTGTAGTAAGTCCGTCTGATAAACCACTTGTTTTTGGATAAGCAGAAACCTCCCACATTCTTGGCAGACTGTTACCTTTTACCCTTGGTTAAGGGGGAAAAGCCATCAGCTCTCTCTCAGAGACAAAATGACTCATTTTTGGTCCCTGATAAATCTCATGTGTGCTTTTCTTAAACCAGACACATGCACACATGGCCCAGATGTGTGTTAAACCAGGTAACAGGCATGCTGCCCGGAAGGAAGAAGGCACATGGCCTGGCAAGCTGGCTGATCACTCGGTCTTTGCATGGGTGGCCATTTCTCAGCTGGTGCGCCACTGCTGCGGTGGAGCCCAGCCATCAGCTGTTCCCTATTTGTCACCGCAGACCTTGTCTGAGCAGAGACCAACGCCATTCAGCCCTTGAGACTCAAAGGCTGATTTGACTGGGAAAGACCCCCAGACTCTAATGCAGTCAATAAATCTTTGTTGGTAAATAATTGCTATTGAGCAGAGTTTTAATATAAATTTATGAGTGGTGTTTTATCACAGCTTGGGGCTGCAGCAAGCAGTGAGTGATGGATTTTAGACCTCACTTACATTCATTACATTAACTTAGTAAGTTATTTAAAGCTTGTACACTTAACATTGCTTTTGGCTTTCCGTGACCTCTTGGGACTAGAAGCACACACATGACGAATAAAGAGATTGCAGTGTGGTAGTGAGCCCTGCTCTTTGCTGCTGTGCCACAGTAACACCTGAGCAAAAAGGGACACCTCCCTTCCTGGGACCCTGATAGTTTTGGTTGTAGATCATTTGAATTACAGTCTCTGCGGTGAGTCAGGGAATCAGCTGCAGCAATTAGAGTGACACTGGCCACTTGCAAGGGGTGATGCCAGCTGTCACCAAAGCCCTTGAATTTCTTAAACACACAAGCTGCGGAGCCTTACAGTTGGTCTTCTGGGGAAGTGGTTCCCAAGGAGCCACAAAGCCTCCAGGCCGTAAGCAGAAGCCCAGGTGCCTGATTCTGCTACTGCCTGGTGCTTTGGCTATCGAGTGCTATGTAATTGAACCAAATCCTGGTGATTTAAAACAACAGTGGCTTGTTATTTACCAGACTGTTGAGGTTATGGGGGCATCGGCTCTTCTGTGCACTACACATACCTCTGGGGCTGGAGCACCAAAGTCCTTCACTCACATGTACAGAATATCAGCAAAGGAGGGGGCAGAAGTCAGCAAGACAGCAGTGGCAGCCATCCTTCAGGTGCCTAGTGCTCCCCTCAGGCAGTCTCAGGGCCTTCTCTTCCCACTGCCTGTAGCTGTACAGTCCTGACCTGGGGGGTGGGCGGGGGGAGGTGGTACTGAAGCCAGATCTATCCTGATCTGTCAAGCTGAGGATGGAACTCTTACAGATGATCCCACAGTCTACTAGTTCAGTTGAACCAGGGCCATCTGGAAATGAACATGACTAGGGCTAGGTTTTCCCGGGTCTTCTGTGAAGTCCTGTGCCTTCAATGTACCCTCCCACAGCCCATCCCAGCATCTCTAGAGTCTCAAGTCTGGAGTTTCAGGCTGAAAGTGCATGATGTAGTCTCCTCCACAGACACACCTGGATGAAGTCCTTGGGCCAGTTCTCACTGTCTGAGGCAGGAGATTGAGGAGATGAGCTGAATTATTACACCCACACACCGTGTAGTAGTGACCCAGTGACAGATTACAACAGATCCCTACATTGTAAAAAGATAGAGAGGAACCAGACACACGTGGCAATAGCTGGTGCATGGGAGTTGTGAAGGTGAGCCAGATACCTGTTCTTAAAGTACCCTGCCCTGGGCACAGGGAATCCTGGGCCCTTGTTTTTTCTCTCTTTTTCAAGAAATGGCCTGCATTAGCTGATGTGCAGCCTCCTAGTCCTGCTTCCTTCCTGATGTGCTTAACGTCAGTGTCTAGGGAGCATGCTTCGTTCTGAACTTTCTAGCATTTTAGTTCAAGGGTGTATGGTCTTTAAAAAAAAAGAAAAGAAAAAGAAACCAAAAAACTCTTGTTGGCCTTTGTTGTGTCAAGGTATAGTCCACTCTGTGGCACAGAAACCTGTCGGCCGTCCCTAGCCCCAACTCAGTACAAAAGGTAACTGACAGAATGCTGAAATTTTTCCCAGGTCTAAAGAAAGGATCAGACTGCCACGCCTTGCGTAAGACCCTCCTGCATCCCTGGTCTTATCTGCCACTGTTGTCTGCATTTGATCTAAACTCTGAGGCCAGGTCTTCCTCTAGGGGTTCCCCCTGGTAGAAGAAGTTAGTACCAAAGCACTATTTTTGTGATGGGTGGTGTTTGAACTTGGGGTTATCTTCTCTACTTCTCTGCTTGGAAACTCACTTGCCCCCTTCTTCTCCCTATAGTTGGGGCCAACAGTCCTTTCAGAATTCAGTGTGGAAATCTACTGCCATGTGCACAGGTCCATGATGGAATTTTGCATGGTACTTGGGTTGTGGGTAGAGTAAAGTTTCTGCTGGCCCTCGTCCCCATTGCCCAGCCTCAGGAGACACTGCATCCTTCTCCACAAAGCTCTACTAACATTCCTGAGTCCTGCTGGCTTCCCTGCTGACTGCGTCCACGTCAAGGCCAGGAGCTCTTTGTTTTCCATACACAGCGGTACAGGACGCAAATTTGCATTATCCACCCTGGTATGGACTGATCGAGAGAACAGTCATTTTGTCATCTCTTGTGACATCATAGCTGAGGACAAAGAGGAATCACACAAGAGTTCTACAAAGCTAGTTCTACAAAACACTGTCTTTTTTTTTTTTTTTTTTAAGATTTACTATTTTTTTTAAAAATCATGTTTATGTATATGTGGGTAGATGCATGTGAGTGAAAATGCTGACAGGAGCCAGAAGAGGAAGCCGGATCCACCAAAACTGGAAGTACAGATGACAGCCATCCCATGTGGGTGCTGGGAACTAAACTTGAGTCATGAGTGATACACAATAGCTCTTAACTGCTGAGCCATCTCTCTGGCCTCCTTACGGGCTTTAACAAGTGTTAAATGTACATGAGCAGTGTCCCTTCCTTGGGTGCCATGGGCAGCTCAGTTACTGAGAGATGATGGACTTACACAATGTATTAGTGCTTTCAAACTTTCTGCTTGCGGAGGCTTTCTGTAGAGTAGTGATATACAGGGAACACACCAGTCTCTTGAATGAAACCCAGCATCGTCCTGAAACTCACAGTATACAAATAAATGGTGCTGCACCCTGTGCCCCCCAGTGCGAAATAAAATGTTCTCAGATGGATGGCTATGCTGGCCAGCAAGAACCCTGTAAATCGAGGTTTGTCTTCACGTGCACCAGATTGGCATCTGAGATGGACAAAGGATGCATCTTGACGGTCTGCCATGCAATTTTGCCCTAGGTTACAGCCACTCAAAGAGACTTAGAATCATAACGGCTGTTTGCACGCACTGATGGGAGCCGCCTGCCTGTGTCTAGACAGCCAGGAGCCTTCCGGCCTCTTTCATCTCCTGGCTGGCGGTACTGTGGCTTTGTGTCCTCTGAAAGTTTAAAATGAACTGTTTGTGTGGCTTGCCACTTTGTCTTGGTTGTCAGAGATGGGTAAGAGTTCAGGCTGGCAGATCATGGGACTCTATGCCCACCACAGGCCCTGTGCACCCTTGGGACTCCCTGGCTTCTCCATGTCCCAGTAGAGCTTGTAGGACCATACGCAGAGATTATGCAACATACCCTCCTAGCAGACACAGAGCTTTATGGTTTCATTTGTAGCTCTGTAGACAGAAACAGTGATTACCATGCCAGAGGAGTTAGAGAAGGAGGAAGAAGACAGGTTTAATCATGTAATGCCTGGGCGTCATTAGTTGGGGTTCATTGATGGCTCTGATCATACCCCATCAAATGAACCTGGCCTTAAGAAGTGGAAACAATTTAGAGGAACAGCCATTGTTGACATAGACTCCGAAAGGATGCTTCTTGAGGACCCTCTTGCTTTGCAAGAGAACCCCAGGACCAGGCATACATTTGGTTCTGAGATGGAAGGAGCCACACCATGTCTTCCTCCAGCCTGACTTCAAGATGGAGGTCACTCTTTGTTTTAGGTCTTGCCTCACTGTACCATAACCCCGCCCTGCAGTCTGTGTCTGTGGGCTGTAAAGTGGTCGCCATATGCATTTCCCATTTTAGAATCTCCGGGCCTGGTGACGCTCACAATGGAAATGGCTTGTGTTTGTGAGTCCTTGAGTAACCGCACTATGTGGGCGGAGATGTGGCCACAGGGGTGCCCCCACTTGGCCAGTCCCATGCTGGCCGTGAGGCCTCGGCCTCGGCTGGGGCCGTGTGCTATGGAGATTCCATCGAGGAAGCTGCTGCCATGTGTTGGAACATGACTCTCAGTGCATTGTCTGCAGCTCTCATGCAGGCCGTGGCCCAGCATTGAATTACCTGTCGTTCGACACTCCTGCACCATGTTATCTCTCCGGTCCTTCCATATTTGCTTTCAAGCGCTAAGAAATCAGTATCAGGTACAGCCAGGACTCTTGTCTGGTAGTCTCCAACAGAAAGCCTGCAGCCAGGATAAACTGATACCTGCTCCGTGCAAAAATCTCCAGAGATGTTGCTGATATTTTCAGCTAAGTTTTCTGAAGCAAGTGTAGTGTTTGTTACACTGAGGAGACAGCTGGACAAGATGGGGCTAGCCTACCCTCTGCTTCTCTGCTGCACCAGACAGCAGAGGCATGTGACATAGCAGAGAGTCTCTAGGGCTCCTTCAGCCCTGTCCACTCTGCCCCTGGAAGAGATTAATTCCCATCATGCATACCAATTTGCTTCCTGCCTGAGAAATGTTCAGAGTCATGGATGTTTCCTGCCTGCTGTCAGAGTAGCTGCCAGTCCCCACTCCTCTGGAGCCAGATGCAGTACAGCTTAAGGAATACTTTTGCATTTTCTGCAGCCAATAGAGTGATGACCCTGCTTTTTCTCTCTCTGAGTGCATAATATTCTTTTGTAAGTTGTTTTGTTTGTTTACTTTTTGTTTTGTTTTTAAAGACTTTTTTTTTTTTTTTAGTTTAACCCTGATTGTCCTAGAACTCACGATGTAAGCCTGGCTGACGTCAGACTCACAGACATCTGGGTGCCTTTCCTACCCTATTGTTGGGGTTAAAGGCATGCACCATGGTGCCCAGCTTGAATACATCATGTTCTGTGGAAATGTGAGAGTCAGGCAGGGTCTCCAGGCTGACCTGAAAAGAAAGATCATCCAGTCGTTTGCCTTAGCTAAGCTGGAACTCCTTAGAAGCTAAGGAGCATCTCTGTAAACTGTGGAGAGCTGTGAAGCATAGAGATGCCGCCTTCCCTACAGTCATGTGATCTTACTTTGCTCTGGAGGGAATCCCAACACAGGCGTCCAGTAAGGATGCTAGGCACCGGCCTTCATATTTGCGCTTCAGAAGCTGGTGGTTCCAGGCTATGGGTGTCGGGTCAGGCAGTGGCTGAGGTGCTCAGAGTTTCTGCTGTGAGAACAGCTTTGTTGATTGTGGCTGAAAACTAGGGAATGGCAGGAATGGGAGGCCTGACCCTTCACAGTGGTGAGGTATGACTTTGCCTGTGTGGCCCAGTCTTGTCTACATGGGGGAACCATGTGTTCCTTGCCTTTGCTGCCTCTGGCCTGTAGTTGGTGGTGAGCAAGAGAGAATGAGCATTTTGGTGCTCAAGGAAGCCAGATGCTAGGCCAGTATTTGGGCCATGGAAGGAGAAGGCCTTTAAGGCCCTGCTGATCACAGGCAGGATGTGTGCACAGGAAAGTTGGGGCTCTCAGTCTCTCCTGTAACTTTGAAGGACAGAGGTAGAAGGAGATATTTTAAGTCAGTGTGTTCAAGGCAGGCAGGAAGAACGAGGTAGCCCTTAGGTTGGTCTTTTCAGGCCCACCTCCTCTTACAATGTTGAGCTAATACAGCGGAGTAAGGCAGCAGTGTCCTCTCAGGAGCAGGATAGCTTATTCACGATTGTCAACATTCATGATTTCTGTCCTGGTAACATTATTTCCCTAGCAACAAAATTGATTGGCTTGGAGCCAGTAAGATGGCTCAGCAAGTAAAGACATCTGCTGCTAAAGTCTAGTAACCTGAGTTCAATCCCTGGACCCCACATGGTAAAAGGAGGGAACTGAGGCTTGCCGATTGCTCGCTGACCCAGCTCGTGCACACACAGTGGAGTACCAATAATAAATGAATGTTAAACCAAAAAAAAAAAAAAAGTCTTTATAAAACATAGATTACTTCTTTTAGTCCCCAGATACCTGGGAGGGCCTCTCCACATGCCTCCAGCCTGGCCAGTTTCTCCTCTTTTTCTCTGTAGCCTTCTCTAGCGCAAGGATAATTAGAAGCATAGGGCAGGCTCATGAAAGTGCCCACGAGCCTCCCAAAGGAGTTGTGTTAGACATCTGCAGGCGCTTGCCTGAGCAGGAAGGGACATGGCCTTCTGAAGACTGCAGCCGGGCCGCCCTAATCTTCCAGTGACATTGCATCGACCCTCAGCCCTCTGTATTGTTGAAATTCCATCAGAAGTGGATGATGGGAAAAATGTGAGCCCATAGGAGACCGTGGGTGTGGCCCTGTGTTGCTGGGTTAAGAACTGGAGTTGCCCATGGGGCAGGAATGTGAGGGCTTAGAGGATGTTAGTTTATTCTTGTGTCCGGGGGGGGGGGGGGGCGGCTCACTGTCTCCTGTCCATTTGTACCACACAAGGGAACTTCTTTTGCTTTAGTTTTCAGCATAAACATTTTCCCCTGGGTTACTTTTTGCCACATGCTTTCTTTACATAAGATCTTGCAGAGCCATGGACTTGCGGACGTTCATTTATGGGTTGTTCAGATGGCCCAGTAACAGGTATCAGATCCCCAGGCTGGGATTTGAAGTCTATTTATGGTATGAGTAAACAGAGCAATATTCGCACAGTATTGGTAATTGACAAATGAGCTTCTTCCTGCCTCCTGTGCAGATTCCTGGGGAAGAGGGGGATCAGGAAGGCAGTGGAGGCTGCCTCTGTGTCCCCAAGGGGTCAAGGTGTATTTGAGAACTTTTAGCTTCCTGCTTCCTAAGACTGTCTTAATTAGCTAGTGGTAGGCACGTGCCTTCTCAGCATCATAATTGCGGCAGTTTATTGATGGGCAAGAGCCTTCCTTTCTGCACATGTACAGAATTAGAATGTACAGGAGTGGGCAAGCCTGGCAGGAAAGCTGCAGCTGAAAAGAAAGGGAGCCCAAGGCTGGAGTGCTGGCCTGACTCCTCCCCCGCAGGATTGCTCGTCCATTGTCCTCACCCAGGAAAGCTGGTGAACAGGTGCAGAATTTGCTGGGAATTGGCACTTAGGCCAGGCACACACACCTACAGCAGTCATCCAGGGAAGGCCAGGCCACGTGTGAGTTCCAAAAGATGTTAGTTTCGAATTCTGAAAGCTTTCCCAGAAATCTTAATGGGACTTCATTAAAAATCAATCGAGGTGAATTACACACTGCTCACCCACCCAGTGTTGTTACTAAAGTTTGCAAATGGAATTTCAGTTTGAATAAATTAAAATTCTGTAAAGAAATTGTAACATGAAATTGTAGTGTTTATAAAATTACGTTGAGATGATCGTTGCTGCCTTCTTATCAGAAGATAATTTAGGTCCTGTGTTTAAAATGTTATTCCTGGGGCTGGGGCTAGGGCTGGGGTATGGTAGAACGTTTTCCTTGAATGTGCAAGGCCCCAGGTTCACTCCCCAGTGCCACAAAAACCAATAAGCAAAAAAATCAAAGCACCTTTTCATTAGGCATTTCCCACTCGATATGACTCAGTTCTGTGGGCTGTTTGATGGACAACCAGGATGTCCACTGCAGCTGTTGATCAACAGTGGACTGAGAAGAGTCTATCAAAAAGTTCAAACTTCAAATGTCACCTATAATGTTGAATATGAAATAGAAGAAAAACCAAATTAAATCTAAAAGCAAGGATAATGTTCTCTAGATGAGCAGATCCACAAGAAAGTTTACGTTGTTCTGAATCCTTTTGTGTCTTGGAAGCCTCTCTCCACTTACATGGGACCTTTTTCTGGCTCCTCTTCCCCTGCAGGGCATGCTGCTGAAACGAAGTGGCAAATCACTGAACAAAGAATGGAAAAAGAAGTACGTCACCCTGTGCGACAACGGTGTGCTGACCTACCACCCCAGTTTACATGTGAGTACGTGGGTTAGAGGTGGTCGCAAGCCTCACTCCGAGGCACCCCCCCCCCCTTTTCAGGTGAAGAAAAGGCAGCCAGGCCCTCAGACTCCCATCCCCTTCATCTGTTAATCCAGGGTTCTCTGTTCTGTAGTGGATTACAGTACACGTTGCTTATGAGGTAGCATCTTAAGTGAGCGTGGCAAAGGGGGTGAGCCAAGAGAGTGTCCGAAAAAAACTGAACTACAGCAGCTGCATCTGACCACAGGCTTGGCTCTGAACACCAGAGAGCAGGGCCAGGCCTCGATGTAGTTCACTGTGGTTTTCATGCTGAGGTAAACCACAGGTGCCAGCTTAGAAGGCGGGGAGCCATTCTCCTTAACATGCGTTACCTTCATGGCTCCTGTAAGGTTCTGAAAGCCGGCTCGGTTTTAGTCTGGCAGGCATCTAGTCGTTCTGTCCACAGTGAGCGCTTTTAAGGTGGGACTGTTTGTTTCGGTTCCATGAACTACGCAGGTTGAGACTCAGTCATTGGGTTTTGCCACCCTATCGGGCTGTTACAGATTTAAAAACTGAAATACTTTAAAAATTGCAGTTGCTATCAAGAAAGTTTAAAATAAGCATAGTGAGTGGAAGTTGAAAGTGTTCCCTGATTGTGTGTGCTGGGAGTGCAGACCTATGCGTCTCTGCAGGTGGCCTTGGTGCCTCCACAGCCTGCTCACCACCCCAGTGATAGGTCACATGCATTTTTCCATGAACGCAAACATAGGGCACCATTTTGATGTTTATCTAGTATACCACTGTGTGGATGTAGTCCAGGTGGTTCAACAGTATCTCAGAACAAGAAAACATTGGCAAAGAATGAATAGGTTTGCCCTCCCTCTCTCATTATTATACAGGTAAGTCTGGATGGACTTTCTCCTAAGATCTCTTTGGTCCTTGCCCGTTTCTTTAACACAGACGCGCGGTAATCAGTTTGCAGAGCTTGAGAGCCTGTTCATTTGATATTACTGGCTTGTGCATGCATGTCAGACTCTTGGGGCCTAGATGCACACTTATCTCCCCAAAAGCCTTTTGAGGGAGGTCTTTCTCTTGCACACTCAAGAACACTCACCTTTTACAAACACCTTCCCCCCAGTATCCTCTTGTGTTTTGCTGTTGCTCTGGTCCCTCTCCCTGGACACCTCTCCCTAGAGAGCACCTGCTTCGGTCCCTAGCCCTGGCTGGCTTGTAGTGCTCATGAGGGGGCCTGCCGTGCCTGACAGTAATCTACAGGCAGTGTCTGGCTTTCAGTGGTCCATGCAGGGTGTTCTGACTGGATATTAGCGGGGAAACATTTCAACACAGCCACCACCCCCCCATTTTAAGTACCACACTCGGCAGAGCTATGAAGGTGGTCAGCATGTGACTGTGAAACAGACCCTGTCTTAGACGAGTTCGCCCAAGTGCAGGCTGATGCACAAGGCCTGCATGGGACTCGGGTGGGTTGGGCTAAGCAGGATGTTTCATATGGTGTTTTCAATGTGACGGGGTATATTGGTGTTATAAACCCATCCTAAGGGGGTGTGTGTGTGTGTGTGTGTGTGTGTGTGTGTGTGTGTATGTATGTATGTATGTATGTATGTATGTATAGAAGATATATATATTACACATGTATCATAGGTTCTGGTATATTCTAAGATGCAGTTGTATTCATGTGTGGATAGACGTTCTTTATTGGATGAGGAGCGTCTCTGTGTGGCTCTGTCTCAAGCTTCTCTTGGGAATAGGTTTGGTTTTCCAGGCAGCCTTGATGGCAGAAGGATGGGATGCCTGATTCTGGAGACCCACCTGTAACAGGGCCCATGCCTTTTCCAGAGCTGCCATCCTGAGCACTGCCTGCCTCCACAACTCTTCCACCCTCAGGTCCCATCCCTGAGCACACAGAGATGAGCCTTTCCAGTCTACAAGGAAGGCTGCCCTGGCTTGGGTCTTGTTCTTCCTCAGGTCCTGTCAGACCAAAGGCCTCTTGTTAACGACTCTGGTGCTTTGTGTGCGTTAGAGGGCAAAACTGGGACTTGGAGGACAGTAATAAGTAAAATTTGGCTGTGGCTCACCTTCTCTCTGCCCTGTATTTAGCCCAGACTATACCACAGCACCTCTGTCCCCGTTTCTGTTGGGGAGCCTAGTGGTGGTCTCCAGAAGAACACCCTTGCCCAGTGGTACCATAGCCATAGCCCATTCTGCTACCTCTCCTAGTTTCTCCCGAGGCTTAGATGCTGCAGGCCCTGGTCCTCCTTGCTTTGTCTGTGGAGAGGAGATGGCAGAGGCACTGGAGAAGCTTGTAATGGCAGGCTTATGCTCTGTGCTTCCCTCTAAAAGACAGTGGTTCCCAGACTGATGCCCACCATAGTCACAGGGCCCCATGGGGCTCCAGATGGTGAAACCAGAGGCCATCTTGGCAAAGCATCCCAGTACAGCGTGTTCAGCATCAGGTCAGTGCTGGCCATGGGCTGTGTGGCCTGTCTAGAAGTTGGAATATAGCGCACTGGTGTTTAGACCCTACACTGGCCATAATTGTTGTGCACCGTGTCATTGAGTGTGGCTGGCAGCTATCTTTCCTGGAACCCAGAGAATCACTCACTAGATAGGAAGTTTGGAAATTCTGCCCCTCAGGATGGCTTCCAACCCTTTGGAGTGTGGGGCTCAGAAATTTCCACCAAACTGAACAAAATGAAAAGCTAATGTAGCCGGATGCCCAAGGAAAAAGCCCGTCCCGAGATGGAAGCTGCTGAGGGGATCACTTCGTTACACGCTGGGCCTAAAACTGGAGTCCCCCAAAACCCACTCAGCTTCTTCCTCTTTCCCTCTCAGCTAATGCTGAGTGGATGAACCCAAGAACCCAGGTTAGGTAACAGGAAGCACAGCCAGTCGACGTAAGAGGGAATGCCTTCTCAGAGGACATATGTCCTGGCAAGCCAAGTCTACTGCTTACCTCTACTGGAGCATATGTCCTGACAACTCCAGGCTTTTAAACACAACTGAAGCAGCCAAGAGCGAGCCTAGCAGCTCTGTGAAACCTGCTAGCACCTTGAACTGTTGACGCGATGGTTTGCTCTTTGTGGTTTCTCTTTCCAAATTAACAATAATAATAATAATAATAATAATAATAATAATAATAATAATAATATCATCATCCATCTTGGATGGGCATAGCTCAGCTTTAAGAACCTTGGCTGTTACTCCAGAAGATCTTAGCTCAAAGCCATCTCTAATTCAAGTTTTAGGGGATCCAACACCTTCTTCTGGCATCCTTGGGTATGTGGTACACAGACACACATGCAGGCAAAGCACTTATAAACATGTAATAAAATAATAATTAAGAAAAAAGTCTTAGATCACTCATCTCCAAGAACTCCAAGGCTCAAAGCATTTGTTTCTCTGTCCTGAGGAGGAGATCTGTATGAGGGTCTCCTGGATTTAAGGCTCATTCCTGGATCCTGATGGCGTGGGTACAGAGCAATGTGTTGTGAGGTCCTTAGGTTCCCTCTCTGTGGACTTAACTATGAGCCGTAGGGAACACCATGATGGAAAATGGAGGGATAATGAGAAAGAACCTTTGCCCCGGGGCTCTGCATCGCAGCACGGTCACCTATTCATCTTCTGTGTCTGTCGGGGCACAGCCACGTGCATGGCTGACAGTACTCATCTTGGAGTCGGCTCTGTGTGGTAGACTTCCTAAGTGGGGCTGTAAGAATGAGCCTCGCAAACCAAAGACATGACATTATGGGACCCTGTGTGAGAAAGCATGCTGCAGTCAGGGCCAGCTCTGCCTTCCTTGCAAGGGACCTGGCAGCTGTCCCCACCCTCCCTAGGTATCGGGCCAGCCTAGTCTGTATGGATCGCTTTCCCCTTCTGCAGATTTGCTTCTCCTTACTGATAACCCTCTTGAAACCAGAACAGCCCTGGTTTTTCTTCCTTGATACACAAAATTGGAACTAGGCTCTAAAAGGGACGGCTTTTACTCTACAGATGCACTAGAGACTAGGTAGCTGAGGCCATGCTTATAGCAAGAGGTGGTTACATGTACTGTGAGCCTTCAGTTTGGTGCTTTTCTGAGTCAGTAATCAGCTACACTGGAAATGGTCATCAGAATTCAGATTTTAATAGCTCCAGGTTTCCAAGGCAGACAGGAAACATCAAGGGATCTGAGATGATTCCTAACGAGGTCTTCTGAAAGACATCTACCCTGGGAAAGAGCCTGCCTGAGCAAGCAACTCCTCACAGCACCCCCCTGCAGGTAGAGCATACTGACCGGTTAGCCCAGGGAGACTTGAGGATGAAGGAGGCAGAATCTCTGATCATGCCTCCCTACTACATCCCACGTCTGCTAGCATGGGCCTCCCACTTCCTGTGGAAAACATGGGGTTACACGCAAAGCCCTGGGATAGCTGCTCCAGCACCATGCAGAAATCAGAACAGCTTCCACCTCGGCAACTTCCCAGGTTCAAAAGACCTTATTCTTGTTCCCACATGGAAGGCCATTTGGCAGGAAACGGCTAGCCTTCCTGTATGTTGGACATGAGCGTAGTCAGTAAATCATGTTGGTGACACACTGCTTCAGTTTGTGTCACTTACGTCATGAGTAGTGGGTTGTTTTGCTTCTTCATGACTAAGTGCCATGGCCCTGCACTGTTCGCCGCTGTCTGCCTGGCCAGTGGTTTACACAAGCATTGCTCATTGCCTAGGGGCTGCATTGCCCTGAGTGTGGTCACACTGTATGTCAGGCTTATATGGCTTTGTAGGGTTCTTGATCCAAGGTGGCTTGAGTTCCAGACCTCACCGTTTGGATTGTTGACCACAACATGTGCACATAAGTGATCCATAATGGAGTCACTTAGTGGGGTGGGAAGCGTACACATACACACACATACACTCATAAAACATAATGTCTCACCATTGGAAATACTAGTACAGTACAGTACAAAGAGCTCACTCAGAGTTAGATTAGGATGTCACAGGCATAACATGGAAGATCAAAGGTTGGGATTTTGCCACCAGCAACCATATTATTCTGGTCTTTTGGAACAGGAAGACGTTTCTAAATGACGAGCCACACCACAACTGATACTTCTTTTGCGTTTCCAAGGATGGCAGAAAGTAGAAAGAGGATGTGGCTTTTCGGGATCTCGAGAGCATCCTTGGGGGCTTCCTCCGTGTTGGGGTGAAGGCCGGCCCATCTTTGGGTGTGCAGAAGCCTGTGTTCTCCCTGAAACACATGCTGTCTAACATCCTGGAAGAGGCCTGACTGTAAGCCCATGGTGGATGTCACATCGAGGTCTTTGACATGTGAATGTTGTCGCTGCAGGTGGCATTCGATGCTCTGCTGGGTGTCCCCTAAAAGCCAGGTTGGAGATGTAGTCTCCAGCCCTGGGACTCTACTTGGAAAAGATGGAACTTCTAAGGAATGAGGGCTGGTTTACAAGAGAAAAAAAAGCTAGGCCATTGGGGACAGGCCCTGGAAGGAGGGACATTGGGCCCAGCACCTTTCTGAAGCTCTCTCTGCTTCTGAATACCATACAGTGACCATTCCCCTAGCCACATGGTCCCACCATGGTGTGCAACCATGACCCCAGGCCCAGAGTGAAATTGTGAGCTGAACAACCCTCTTACATGAACATGTCAGAAGTCACTTGAAGGCCCCATTTCTGCCTGGTTTCCTCAGAGTGACAGCACCCTGCTATAAGTTCTCTGCACCCTGCCATCTCTTGGCTCTTTCTCTCTCCATGAGAGTCTCATCTTTTTATTCTTTCTCCTTCAGATATGATAGCACCACACGGTGTGCTCTCTACTGCCATGAGGGTGGCATCCTGGTTAGGTGGGTGAGTGTATAGAGTGGATGGAGTAGGTGTGGTGAGAGGTGGGTTTGTGGGATGGACAGATGGGTAGAGGGACAGGTAAGTGGGAAGGGAAGATGGTGGTGGGAGGTAGGCCAGGTAGGTAGGGTGAGCAAGTGGTGGAGGAGTAGAGGGCTGAGGGAGCAGGCAGGGGTGGGGAGCAAGGATGGATGGGTGGATGCATGCATGTGGGTGGACAGGTGGGCAGGTAGGAGTGGGACTCTGTGCTGCTTCGCCTGCCCTTAAGTCTTCAGGGCTTGTGTCATAGGGGAGGAGTTCACTCAGTGGAGCTTTTAAAGCCACAGGAAAAAAGCCACAGCCTTGTATAGACTCTGTTCTGTGGGGAACAGATGTGATCAATGGAGAGGAGCTGCAGGCTGCCTCACTTTGCTCTTTAATTGTAGTAAATTGTAGTAATTGTTGTTACTCAACAAATGTGCCATCTTGTCCAGTCAAGGCACTCCTGGTATACTAGAGTCTCAAGTCGGTGCCTAGTGTCAACAAGAAGAGAAAAGGTGCGTCAGCATGTGGAGTCTTTTACAAGGCTACGCTGGTTGTCCCCAGACCTTTCTCTTTTTGAATGGAAATTAAGTCTCCCTTCAGCTCCACCTCCCCAGCCTTGCTCTTAGATTCTTCTTCTTTCTGTCTCCACCCTTGACTACCCTGGGACCTCACAGACGGAGACATGCTGCATGGCGATACCCTCAGGGTCCAAAGTTTGTTGCAGCCTGAGGTGCAGTGCCTCACTGGTAAACTGCTCAGCTGGCTGGTGTGTCTGAGTCTCAAGTCAGTGCCTAGTCTCAACCGAAGAGAAAAGGTGCCTCAGCATGTGGAGTCTGATGGATGCTCCGTGGTAGGAGCATTGTTGAATTCGTGCAGTCTTGATCTGAGGAACCTAACGGTGTGAAGCCACAGTGGAGGAGCACGGAAATGACTCCTTGGAGCTGGAGATACTCTTAAGTTTTAAACCCCACTTGTGAGAGGGCTATAGAAATGGCTATAACTTTGGAGCTACCCAGCCTTCTAAAGCCCTACTTTGAGAGATGCGCATGGGACAGTCTCCAGACTCCCTTATGAATCATGGAGTCTTGATAAGCCCTTTGGCCATGCAGAATCCTCTCCCCAGGTGTCCTGTGGTGACATGGTCTTCCACGGGGTAGGGGAGGCCTCCTGCCTTTGCTTTGGGTGACCTGGAAAATATTTTTCTTTCATCCAGATTTCATGTAAGTGCATTTAAGCAGTGTCACAGCCCTGGAGTGACTTTACTGTGACAGTGTCTGTTTTTAGGGGCCCCTAGGAGACCTAGGCTTCTTCATACACATGAAGAAGTCTCTGCCAAAGCCTCATTCTGCCCAAAGAATTTCTTTTATGCTACTCCAGACCTTAGGCAGCGTTTCAGATAAAAATAGAAATGAGGCTGAGGAGAAGGCACACTTTGTACTTTGTGTGCAGTGTGAGGACCTGAGTTGGAATCCTCAGAAGTCATGGAAAGCCAGGTCCAGTGGGTCACATCTGTAATCCAGAGCTTCTTGCATGTGATGGAGGCAGAAGCTGGAGACTCTCCAAAGCTCTTGAGCCATTGACCTGATATAATGCCATCGAGAAAGAGAGGAGACTTTTCTCAAGGGGGAAGGTCAGGTGTACTCAGGTTAACCTCTGACCTCCACACATACCACAACATAGATATGAACATTTACATGAACACAGGCACACATCATACACATACCAGATTATGGAAATGCAAACGGCCAAAATGTGTGCTCACTCCTTTGCAGCTGTCATGATGTTGATGGAGGGTTACCTTGAGAGAGGAAGACCGGGGAGTCACAGAGGTTTGAGAGCCCTGCTGAACTGTTTCCTGAGGATGGAAACTGTCTTCTTGATTGTTTTAGTAAAATGAAGGGTGTGTGTATGTGTGTGTGTGTGTGTGTGTGTGTGTGTGTGTGTGTGTGTGTGTGTGTGTGAGAGAGAGAGAGAGAGAGAGAGAGAGAGAGAGAGGGAAAGAGAGAGAGAGAGCACACACATGCATGTGTGTAAACACAGACTCATGGTTTTGAGTCTTTACGTTTCTAGAAGAGTCCAGGAAACATTGATATACCAAATGACAGTTCACATAGTAGTGGCTATCCTTTGTACCCAATTTGTATCATTTTGCACACACACACCCCTTTGGGGGGCCTTTTAGTGTTACAAATTGTGGCCAGAAATTCCCCAGAAAGGCAGATAAATCAAAACCCTATGTTTTCCTGTGGTGACAGTCACCGCTGAGGTCTCAGTGGGAGAGGATGGCCGAGGGGGGTAGCAAATGCTCTCCCTCTTCCTCTGAGAGATTGAATTTCATTATTCTATTTTATAAATATTTTCTTCTATGGCTCATAACCTGATTGCCCGCGTGTTGCTAGGGTCTCCCAAGGTAGGGCAGGGTGGCGCTGGCGAGGCCCCTTCTCTTCTGCTCAGGTGTGCCCGTGGCCCCGAAAGGAAACCAATCAAGGTGCGATTTATGTTCATTAAGTGCTTGTCAAAACTGAAAAATTTTCTAATCAACAGCAATCTAGCTGCAGCCCCCTCAGTGGCTGGGAGGGCTGCCTCTGCGCCGGCTACTCGCCTGTTAACAACTCTAGGCTAAGAAACCGCTGATGATTACATTAGGCTAAGCTACAGAGTAAATGAACCATGTCTTATTTAGGTGCCACTAGCTTCAGAGCCTCCTGCCCCGCAGGGCACTTGATAGCGTTTTATGGCTTTAAAATTAGTGTAGCTTCCCGTTTGCTGCAGGGTGCAGCCTGTTATGCCTCTGAACTCAATAAGCAAAGGCAAGGGGCCTTTTGTTTTTCCCCTTTAGTTTTGTGGGGGGGTTCTGCCCTTGCATTTTAGCAGGTTTTACTTTGCATCTTTTCCAGACAGCGTTTTGCAATAAAAATGTCTGACTGCCAGATACTTGCCTCCCCCCACAAAAAGAGGAGGGGAGAAGAACTAGAAAATGCCAGCGTTTCAAGGGATTTTCCCCCTGTACTGTAAAGTGAAAAATTGATTCACAGTCACTCCTAATGGTGTCTCTTGTTGGAACTGCTATCTAAGGTTGGGAATAACACCTTTAGCTCGAGAAATAGCTGTATAAAGTGGGAGAGGGAGAAGCAGTGGGCAGAAGTAGTGAGAGCCTTTATTTATTAAGAGCGGAGGCACTTTCTTAAGCCTTTCGTGTATCACCTTAGCTTAAACCTCACAGCCATCATCCCACAAGGCAGGAAGGCTGTGGAGGCATAGACCAGGATGCTGAAGCCACCAGCCTACACTCACAGTGAGTGAGAAAGTAGTGCTGGTCCCTAACAGTCACTCAGGCTACTTGGTGGAGGCCTGGCTTCTCATCTGGAGAAGCCCTCGGTATGGGAGAAAAGATTGTAGAAATTGTGAGTCCACTTGCCCTCATGCAAGTTGGATCTGTCCATGGTGCTGTACCTCTGTGGTAGGAAGGGCAACGGGAGCAGCTCAGCTGAGAACATAGCTCACAGAAAGGTCCAACAATCGGAGACTCCTAAGCAGGCCTATGTGGGCTCTTATAAATTAGAAGTACTTAAAATTTGTGGGACCTCCAATGGGACTTTTGAGTGCCCCCTTAGGTTACATAACAGAGGTAAAGGCCTGGTACCCTCTGCTGCAAGAGCCTTCAGTTCTTTCTTTCAGTGTGTCTCTTCTAGCCAGTTTATTCAGAAGCAGTATGAAGACTTAAAGACATCCAGGCTAGCCAAATGCCACCATGCTGAACATTTCTGTAGAGCAGATGCTAAGATGACCCACTACCCTACCAGGGTTTAAATACTGAAGTCCTCTGTTAGCAGTGCCCGGCCTGCACAGTTTGCCGTGGCGACATGCCCTGCCCTCAGAGCTGCCTGCAGCTCCTCAAGTGATAGACATATCCTTTACATAGGGAAGCATTCATCCGGCGCAGGCTAGGTTTGAGCATGCATGGGTTACAACTGGGTAATGTTCAATTGAACCTAAAATGAGAAGACTCTTGCAGTGTGACGTTCAGTAGAGTAAGTCAATCAAGACGGATACAATCAAGGGGCCAAAGGTATATTCATAATTCACTGTGGGATTTTCTGCTATTTAGATTTATATTACAATAACGTATCCCCCTGGGCTGATGTTGGGATTTCGCCCATTATGGTTGGATGCTGGTCGCAATAGTGAACAGAACGGAGATTCACCCTGCTGACGTGCGTGGGTGAGCCTGCCCTGGCCCTTGTACTGTCATAGGGAAAGTGTGCTGCCAATGATGCCCAGCCAGGTTCCACCAGCTGCCAGGAGTGGCATAATTACCCAGACCAGTGAGACATTCACTGGGGCAGTCTACTGATACCTCAGCCTCAGTCACTTTGAGACTCTTATTTGGTATTTCCCTCATGGCCCAGGGTTAGGTGCATATGCACTGAGAAGTGTCCTTCTTCAAGAAGGCCCTTGTAAAAGCGGAGCACTGGCATTCTGTCAGCTGTCTTGGGAAACAAAATTATTCCTCATAGAAATTTTGTGGCTTTGAAGCTGCCTCCTACCTTGCTATTGTGACCGGGACCCTTTGGAGAGAAGGAGAGATGTGGTCTTTGAGTTCCGTGATCTGAAAGGATGTGGCCAGAAGATTCTTCGTAGTCCTTGAGCATTTCCGCAGTATTTTTAGGTGTGCACCTCTCCTCTGCCCGTGACTATGCATGAGGCTATTGTTTATCATTCATACGTGTGGGACTCTCATATGTGCTTGATCTCCATGAATGGCTGCTGCTATATCTGTCTTTATGGATTAGTTTCCTTTGAAAATATATTAAATGGAGTTTGGGAATAGCAGTGTATCTAACAATGGCTTCTCTTACATACACTTTTTGTGTGAGATTTTTTTAAAAAAAACAGAAGTTAATGAACTACGGCTTCCTTTTTGAACCTGGACATTTTCAAAGTACAGTGAAAGTAAGAAATGGGTCTTTTTTTCATGTCAAGTATTCAAACAAAAGTTTTAAATGTTCAAGTTCATTTAAAATAAGGACCCACATATTCTGTGTTCAGGTAGATAATAGTTCTATGAAAATATATTTCACAAACCAGTGAGATGGCTCAGTTGATAAAGTTGCTTGTTGCCAACTCCCTGAGTTCAATCCCTGCAAGCCACATGGTGGAATGCAAGAAGAGACTACAGAAAGTGTTGGCTGGCCACATGTGTGCCTCCTCCAACAGATAAATAAAAGAAGAGTAGTTTCCAGATGAAAGCCATGAAGTGGCAATATTCTTTTCTGTTTTTCCAATCCTTTTTAAAATCTGACAGTTCTTGTTCAAGGTATAAGGCATCTACTCACATAGTCTTAGGGGAAGAGGGACATATATGTTAAGTACCATTTCCGCTCATCCTGAGTATTGCTCTTTGATGATATACCAAAGCATAGTGTGTGCACCCTAGAACTTAAGAATAAGCCCATCACTGCACCATGAATGACTTTTCATGTGTTTTATCCACATAGGCCTGGCCACATGCATCCATGTGCACAGCATCATGCAACAACCATTTCAGTACAGTGATGTTTCTCAAGTGAAGTGTGCAGATTTCCAAACCGTGACACTTCCTTTCCATCCATAATATCCAGATACTACATTAGTACCATCACCAATCTTTTCAGAATATGTTTTGTATTTGAAAGATGCCAGTCTCATGCCGAGAGAGAAATAAGGGTTTCAGTTTTTAATTTTTTGCAAGGGTATTCAGATTCCTTCATTAGTCAAAGGATTCAGTTTTATTCGTTTTTTTTTTTTTCAAGAAAATACCTTTAATTTCCTAAGAGATAACTGTAGCCTTTGTGTGACAGTCCTATAAAGTGAAAACATTGGTTTACCAAAAAAAAAAAAAAAAAAAAAAAAAAAAAAAAGCTAGTTTAGCTGGCAATTCCAAACGAGGCACCAGTGATTGTCAAGTCCTCAGGAAGGCTTTGCTGGTTGAAAATCAGAAAATGAAAGCACCTTTTTTGTTATAAACTGCACTGTCACTCATGCAACATTAGGACAAATTGCCGTACAATTAAAAAAAGCAAATTACCTCCTGGAGCCACTCTGAACTGTTGACTTCTGGATCTCCTGACAGGCATGGAAGGTTACACTCTGAAGATTTCTAAACAAAATTGTAGAAAAGAGGACAGTTTGGTTATATTGGCTGTGCCTTTAAGTAAAGTAAAGAGAAGGGAGTAGCTCACCAGGTAGAGAGGCTTCTGCTGCTGGGACCCAAGTTTATCCTCTGACCTATATAGCACACTGGGGGAGGGGGGGAGAATAAATAAAATAAATAAAGATAATAAATATAATTTATAAAGGAAACAAATTTCAACATCTCTGTAAAAGTTATCTGAAACAAAATATTATATATTGTAACAGCAACATTTCAACCTTATCAACACATTGTATACTTAGAGGCCAGAGCATATTGGGAAAATCTAACTGCAGCAAAGGTTTATTTTACTTTGTCCCCATTTGTCTTTAAGCATTGTAATTCTTTTTAAAATTATCTGTTTAACAAAAGTGGCATTGGTTGGTTCTCTTAAGTGGGCTGGCAGCAAGTAAAGCTGCTGGGGTGTTCTCAGGCCTTGCATTTGTGGTAGATGTCGTTTAGGGGTATGGATCGTAGTTTGTGCATTTCGCTTTGGCTTCAAGATCATGTTAACTGCTTTGGCTAACCCCGTGACTGCATCAGCCAGCCATCCTTCACAGGCATCTGAACGTAACCTCCAGACGCAAGGCAGCAAGAATCGATCTGCTAAGAATATTTTTAGGGACTATTGATGGATTGCTGTATTTTGTGCTTAACTCAAGTGCCAAATGCCCCAGAGGTGACGAAGATGAACTTCCCCTTTACTGAAGACCATCTAGGCTATCACGCACACAGAAGGCTCGGGGATGGCTGGGATTGCTTTTGAGGTTCTTGGGGGAAATTTTCTTGACAGCCTTGTAACTGTCTGCTGATGGGAATTGTGCAGCACTCAGTCTGCAGCAGCCAAATGTTACCCAGCTGATCACCTTCCAGTCCAGGGACACCTAACTGTGAAGTGTGAGTCCACATTGTACAGCCGCCAAACAGTGAAGGCTCAATATCCGGAATGATCTGGAACACAGAGGCGCTAATGGCCCCTCGTCTTTCTCCTAAGGCCACCCTACAGAGGCAGGAGCCACGTTAAACTGTGCTTCTGTCAGCAAGCTGAAAGCTCTGGGTCTCTGCTGTGGCTCTCAATTGCAAGCAGGTCTCTCTCATCGCACCTCATTTGCATCTGGGACATCAATTAGCGTGTTTGTTGAGGCTAATTGAATGAAACTCAATCATAGCTCTTAATTGCTTGACTATGTGAAAAGAAATCACATTAATGCAGCTAATTAAGTGTACGGCAATAGATGCAACGTAATTAGAAGCAAAATGTAAAAAACAGGGGAAGGCAAAGGTGCAGGCACTGGTGCAGGGGGACAGCAAGCATGGCTGCCGAGCTGTTGGCGCGTTCAGGAACAGGTCCCTTTGCTCTGATGCCGTCTTGGAAAAAAGAATCCACATGATAAGCGTGGACAAGTTGAGGAGAAAAAATGCAAATAGGTTTGCAATTACTACTTTTTCAAGCTGTTGAGGGGCGGGAGATGGCACCTCTGGGGGGCCTGGCTCTTGAGTGGGCCCCAGGGACTTGTTAAGTGCTGTTTAAAAGTACTTGGCTTTGAATTACCCTCATGCCTTGTTAAAGGTTTTTTCTTCTCTTTTATCTTCGATCAGCATTTTCTGCAGCTAACATGGAAAAGAGTAGCTGAGTGGTATTTGCATATCAAAATAAGCTTGCTGTCTTTATTTTACCCAGTGAGGTCCCTGCCTCATACTTACTCCTGTCTGCACATCCTGTCTGCTTCTGAAGACACCACATTGTTTAGTGATCCCAGCTTTAATTCCACAAGTACCAAGCCAGGCAGAGATGAAAAGGCTGTGTTCTTGCAGAAGCAGGATCAAACTCGGAGCAGCTTTTCTCTTGAGAAAGGAAGCAAGGCAGAATGGAAATATAGGAGTTGCCAGAGGAATATTCTGGTTTCCGTTCAGTCGGTTGTTGGTTGGTTGTTTGGTTGGTTGGTTGGGTTGGTTGGTTGGTTGGTTGGTTGGTTGGTTGGTTGGTTGGTTGGTGTGTATATGCATGCACACAAACCTGCAGAGGGTAGACGAAGTCGGGTGTCTTCCTCACTTTCTCTCCCACCTGCAACACAAGCATGGCAAGGCAGCTAACCCACCTCCCCAGCAATGAGATTGTAGGCAAGCACTTTACCAACCTAGCCACCCTCAGAGCCCTCCCATACTCAAGTTTCCTAGAGCCAATTCTGTTGCTGCAGTGGCTCACACGGGCACGAAAACAGATCGGCCAGCCCGTGCTGGGCTCAAGATAAATGTCTTCCCTGGTTTTTTCAGATCCAGAAAGCAGACTCTACATTTCTACAATAATTTTAAATAAAATATCCTGGTTATTGTATGTTAAAACATGCCTATTAAAAGAGCCCACGCTGGGGCTTAGTCACTCTCTGATTAGCCTCATTTTGGAACTCATAAGCAATAAATGCTCAATTACACTCCTGTTATTGTATTTTAATTTGTCAAGAGTCGGCATTAAAGGAGAAAGTTACAGCAAGTTGATATTTGAAAGGAGTAACTGCGCAAGAAGGAATTCACTGTTTGCAAGCATAGCTCTGTTTGGAAACGTGGGCTTGCGTGTGGGTGGGTATTAATGGCAGGCATTAGAGATGAGAAGAGCAGCCTTTTTTTTTTCTGAAGACCTGCCCTGGCTGGAGTCCCATCTTCCCTGATAGACAAGAGTTTCACTTGCTGTCTGCAGTGCTGGTTTTTTTCCCATCAGAGTCCACACTATCCTTCAGTCTGGCTTGATGATGATAACTTATTCCATCTTTGATCCACATCTTACCATCATGGGGTTGGGGCATGAACAATACAGCTCACACCATCATGACCAGGAAGTAGAGAATAAATCCTACAAAAGCTTTACACATAATGCCACAGTGTTCATGGCAGGTCCTCCCACCTCAGCTAAGTCTTTAGGAACTTCTGTCAGCATACAGAGAGGCTTAGTTCCTCTCTGTCCTACACACTTCTCAGCATAACCAGGATGGCAGTCAAGGCTAACCACTATAGGTGGCTCCCCAGTACCTGGTCCACTAGGCCGTGGACATTCTTCTGCAGTTACGTTAGATGGCTTGCCTCTTTCCCAGGAGTGAGGACAGACTTGTCCTGACCCCTGCACCACTCCATCAGTATGCATCACCCTGCTCATCTCCAGCAGACTAAAGCTCTGATATTTCCGTTTTGCGTGTGTGAGTTATCTGTCTGAGTCTGTTAGCTGAACACCTAGGAGCTCAGAACAAATGGAAGGTAGATAGTCAGTCAGGTCAGATGCCCCAACCTGAATTTAATCACTTAGGACAACACAAGTTTCTGAGTTTACCAAGAATCCTATTTCCTGCTTCCATCCTAGTCCTACTTCCTGCTTACTGTTAAAGTACCGGAAACGTTATTTATCTAAGAGTAATTCAGGATGTATCCTTTTAATATGTG